>CAKNYM010040459.1:0-32978 GCA_932195095.1 Andricus curvator
ACTCAGACGCATAACATCGCATTCTAACTTTTACCATCTATTAATAAGAATTTACTTTTTGACATAATATAGTATTAGATGTTTTTGTAATCCATAGTTAATTACAAGTCTTTTTTACTTCCTTTTTGATTATTTTATCTTTTTAATTACTTACATATCATGTTTCTTAACGACATTAAAACTCGATATCCTGACTCATTCATTGATGTTAAAAAGCTTATCAATTTGAACAAAACAATTTATAATATTAAATCCAGAGAAACTTTTTTAGTTAATTGTCGCAGTCATAGTTTACTACCAAAAAATATAACTAATGCTACTAACAATTTAAGAAATTTACACTTTTTTAGTAATCGTGCCAAAAATCATGTTAACTTTATGTTAGACTCCTTAGAACTTCGCTTATTGAATGATGAGATTAAAGATTTGAATACTCATTTAGAATTTCTCACTAAGAATTTCAATAATGTTAAGATTAACTTAAGAAACTCTTTACCATCCAATATTTATAGTAAAATTTTAGAAAATCAACTTAATAATAATGGAAAGACTTTACAATGCACACAACGATTAAATAAGAAATTCCAAAATTTAATTTCCAATAGTAGCTTTCATGAACGATTAAACATGAATAAACACAAAGATATAATCAATGAAGGTCAGAATGATCCTTGGATCGTCAATTTAAGTGATAAAAAAATTCCAGATGAAGTTAACGATGTTTTAAGATTGGGAAATAAATTTAGTTCATCCTTCTAACTAATAAAAGAAATATAGTTTTTGATATAGTTAAAGATGTTGAGTCAAATATTAGATTGATTGAAAATGTAGATGATAGAGATATGCTTAGGCACAGAGTTCTTAATTCGGCACAACATTTTTTACAGAATAATAAAATTTCACAGTCTGATAAGTTTTTTGCACAAAGTATTAAAAAAACACAACGTTTCATTGAATCAAACAAACAACTTTTAATTACACATGCAGATAAAGGTAACATCACTGTTGTTCTTAATAAAGAAACGTATAATAAGAAAATGCATAATTTATTAAACGATGTCACAACATATGAGAAATTAAATGATAATCCTGAAAAAGAACTAAAAAAAGAAACTTCTAAATACTTAAACTCATGGCGAATCAGTGGTTATTTAGGTGGAAATATATTACGTCGAGATATACTAGTTCATGACACTAACATTCCTAGTATATATGGTTTACCTAAAATTCATAAACCAAATTGTCCATTACGACCTGTTGTTTCTTTAATTAATACTCCCACTTATAAAATGGCTAAGTTATTTAATAATATTCTCAAAGAAGCTTTATGGTACCTGAAAGTCAAGTTAAAAATTCTTTCGAGTTCAAAAACGTAATAGTTAAAAGAACAGTTCCTCCTGATCATATTATGGTTTCATTGGATGTATCATCTTTATTCACTAACATTCCAATTGATTTAGTAATGAACAGTATTTTAAGTAGATGGACTTACATTCAAAATTTTACAGGTTTACCTTTGACTGAATTTGAAAAGGGAATTAAGTTTTTAATGAATCAAACAGTTTTCCAATTTAATAATATTTTTTACCGACAAGTGTATGGGACTCCTATGGGTTTTCCTATATCACCTGTTTTAGCTGACCTTGTTATGCAAGATTTAGAGTCAATAGTTATGAAAAATTTAGATTTTACCAATCACACACATTTTAGATATGTCGATGACACTTTTATTATTTTACCTAATGATAAATTAGAATATGTTTTACACCAATTTAATTCTTTCCATCCGAGGCTTAAATTTACACATGAAATAGAAACTAACAATTCCATTTCCTTTTTAAATGTTAAAGTTATTAAGAACAATGATGGCACTATTATCACGGATTGGTACAGAAAAGATACTTATTCAGGCAGATACATTAACTTTTTTTCTAACCATCCTATTCAGCATAAAATAGCTATTATTAAAAATCTCGTAGACACTTCGTTTAAATTATCAAATGAATATTTTCACAAGTCTAGTATTGAATTTATAAAAAATATTTTGTTTCTTAATAATTACCCAAAAGAGTTTATGCAAACACACATTAATAATAAATTGAAAGCCCTTAAGGATTCTTTATCACAACAAATTTCACATCTAGATTATGATTTGGATTTCAAACGTATTGTTTCTGTACCTTTTCATGGTAGTTTGTCTTTTGAAGTAAAAAGAATTTTGAGTGATTTCAACATAAAAACAACATTTAGGATTGATTCTAAACTTGATAAGTTCATAAAACTGGGCAAAGATTCTCTCGACATTTTTCAGCTTAGTAACGTAGTATATAAAATTGTTTGTTTAAATTGTGACAAATGCTATGTAGGTGACACCGGTAGATTACTTTCCACTAGAACTAAAGAACATAACGATAATTTTAGACACAATCCTAAGAACCATAAAGTTATTGCAAAACATCGGGTTGAAACTGGTCATCAATTTGACTGTGAACATGTATTGGTTTTACACCATGAACCTAATGAGTTTAAAAGACTTGTAGCGGAAATGTTTTTCATTAAGAATGAGGGTGATAATTGTTTAAATATAAAAACTGATCTAAATAATTTTAGTCCATTATACAACGTAATACTAGATTCTTTAATTTAAGATCCAATGTTGTTTTGAGCATAGTTTTATCATCATTTCATTATTATTGTTACAATTTTAGTAGTTGTTAATTTGATATTAACTAACGGTTCTACCAATAATTTGTTACTTAGACTTTATAAAAACAAAAATTACAAATTTTAATTAGAATTAAGGAACCTATTATTTTTCTGACTTACTACGTTACTGCACTTTTATGTTTCTATTACTTCATGCTCTTACCTGCATTCACTTGATTTTAATCCTTACCATGAAGCAGTACGTTCGTTCTGTCTCCCATTTTAAATTTAAAAAGAAAATTCTTCAAATAATTTTTTAAATATTGTTAGTGATGTCATAATAATGGACCTTACTATTTTTTTAAATCTCAAAGTTAAAATGTTAAAAGCTCAGGTAAATAATTTCACAATTTTAATCTTTTTCTTAACCTTAATTTTTTCATTCGTATATGTTTCGTTATGTATATGAAATGGTTTTCTTCATTTACAATTTCATTAATTTTTTTCACAGAACTTAATTGAGATGAGAATCTTTTAAGAGCATGAATCTCTATTTCTTTTTACTACGACAATTTGGCTTTTGCCAAATTTTTTTTAAATAATTAAAGGACTTTTATTTGACTTGGATTCCTGTTTCCTGAAGAGGAGGGCATTTGACTCTCGAAACGTCGATGATTAAAGGATCTTCTTAACATCATCAAGGTCTTTTTATTTGGTCTGAAGTAGGTCATCTTATACCTTTCACTTTAATTAAGCAAATTAATTTTGTAATTTCTCACGAAACAGTTGGACTTGTGAACACAGAGTTAAATTTTCAATTCAGACAGAGGAATTTCTAACAAAAAAGCTAATTTTTTCTTGACATAGTTGAATTTTCAAGCAAAGAAGATGAATCTTCATGAAAATAGTGTAATTTTTAAATAAAATTAATTACTTTTTAACAATAATTTCTGAATTAACAATCAAATAGTTAAATTTTAAACCTGAAAAAACATTTTCTACCAAAAATTCAAATTTTTAAAATTTTCAAAAAATATAAAAAAAGGAAGAAAAAATTATGGATTTCCCTAAGAATTTATTGAAAAGTTGCAATGAGAAGAGGGCACAGCGGCACATCTAAACTCCTAAGAAATTACTTCATGTTTAAACGGTATCATTTTCACCCCTGAGACAACCTTACATGTTTATACGGTAGTCTCCGATGAGCTAGGGGGGGGGGGCAGACAGTCTAATCAAATGCATATGATCGCTGGTAACAGCTAGTATATTGTATAAAATATATCATTATTATCATATATGTATATCAACACATGCATCTTTAATATATTTATACGTAGAAAATAAAAGCCAATAAAGAGACAAAACTAGAATCAAGTCTAAACGTTATTTGCAAATGAGATTTTGTTTTTAAATACAGTCTCTTGACATAATAATGTTTAACCCAAAATGTGACTAAAACTATCTAAAAGTGACTAACGTATATTAGCAATATATCTAATGTTCTTTCTGATTCAAAAGAACTCCAGGAGAATTTTAATGAATTCAGAATAAATCCCAAAAATGAAACAATGAGTTAAGTTAAATTTGAACACGGTGAGCCTTAATCATTTTCAACTTGAAAGTTTTCATGCTCAACTCTTCTTTATGAAATGTTGAAATAATAGCAATTCAATTCTTTATTTGGCTCACTTAGAAAGATTGTTTGCCAAAGAATTTGAGATATTAAGTACCGTTTCCTTTATGTAGGTTTTTGTATAGCAGAAAATCATTTATTGTCATAAAGGTTATAAAAGCATTTATGCACTCATCTTATAATTAAAAATGATTTCTCATAATTTTTATTGAATCATCAAAAAGATGCTTTCTGCAAAGAAACGTTAAATTCAGTTAAAGATATTAGACATAAATGTACTAAACAAAAAAAAAAGAATCTTCCATTTCTTCTTGCAGAATGCAGTTCACAGCCCGACGAGAAACCTAATAGCAAACGTAATCTTGGCGCTTCTTTTTCTTCTGCTGCTCCACAACACCATTTGCCTGACCGGATTTCTCCAGAGGAGGCTCCTTTTCATGGCAGGTCCAGGTTTCCTGCTAGCAGGAGTCCCAATGACGAACAGAATCTTAGTTCTTCTTCTTCTGCCATACAAAATTCACCTGACTGGACATCTCCTCAGGAGCCTCAACTTCGTGCCAGTTCCAGTTCGCCTCCGGGCAGGCCTCCTTCAGATCGAGTACTTGGATGTACCATAGAAGAACTTGGATATCTTCGGCTTATTCCTCGCACAAATCGGAACCAGCAATTTGAATTTCGAAGATACGTCATTCCTGCCGGTATGCCAATTAAATTTTCAGCAGAAAAAAATAGATATGTGCCCGTGCCAACCCGAGAATATATTGTATTATCAACATCCAATGATGACATTTTTGCAATATTAGATTATAGTGGGACCCTTCGTGGAATTTATAGGACAGATAGAAATCATTCGCGAATAAAAATGAATATGATAAGCGGCGCAGTTGATAATTTGACTCCAGATGACAAAAGGGATTGTCCATTAGGTAAAAGTCCAGCATTCTTCTCAAGTAACTTTATTAAAGCTTCTGCAAATCACGATTCACTACAGTTTGAACGGAATCCCAATGTCGAACGTAATCCTGGTTCTTCTTCTGTCAGACAACATTCATCTGACCAGGCATCTCCTCAGGAGCCTCCACTTCGTGCCAGATCCGTTTCTCCTCTGGGCAGGCTTCCTTCAGATCGAGTACTTGGATGTACAATAGAAGAACTTGGATATGTTCGGCTTATTCCTCGCACAAATCGAAATCAGCAATTTGAATTTCGAAAATACGTCATTCCTGCCGGTCTGCAAATTAAATTCCTAGTAGAAAAAAATAGATATGTCCCCGTGCCAACCCAAGAATATATTGTATTATCAACATCCAATAATGACATTTTTGCAATATTGGATGATAGTGGGATTCTTCGTGGAATGTATAGGAGAGATGGATGTCATTCGCGAATAAAAATAAATATGATAAGCGGCGCAGTTGATAGTTTGACCTTAGATGACAAAAGGGATTGTCCAGTAGGCAAAAGTCCGGCAGTCTTCTCAAGTAGCTTTATTAAAGCTTCTGCAAATTACGATTCACTACAGTGTGAACGGACTCCCAATGTCGAACGTAATCCTAGTTCTTCTTCTTCTGCCAGACAATCTAGGTCTTCTCCGGGCCGGTCTTTTCCTCATGAAGTACTTGGATATGAACTTGCAAAACTTGGATATATTCGGCTTATTCCCCAGAAAAATTCGCACCGGCAATTCGAATTTCGAAGATATGTAATTCCTGCCGGTTTACCAATTAAACTGCGAGCAGAACAGAATAGATATGTGCCCGTGCCAACCCGAGAACATATTGTTTTATCAACATCCAATGGTTACGTTTTTGCAATACTGGAGTATAGTGGGATTCTTCTTGGAATATATAAGGCAGATAACTATAGTTCGCGAATAAAAATAAACATGATAAGCCGCGCCGTTGACGATATGACCGTAATTGAAATGAGGGAATGTCCCGTAGGCAGACGTTTTCCAATCTTTCCACGTTGGTTTAAAGAAGTTGCTTCCAATGAAGATACTCTACACTATGTCTATCATTAATTCAATAGAGCAAAGATAAACTAAAATATAATATTCTTTGTAATCCGTATTCGGATCAAAATTAAATAAAAAGATTTAAATGCAAATATATTATGGTTATCAAGGCTTCTTTTATTTTATCTTTTTCTAATCCCCACAAGACCAATCAAATTTTTTTTCTCCGAATATTCAAAATTCAGAGAGTTACATGATTTTGAGTTTTCAGGCGCGAGTTTGTTGAAAACATTATATTGCCCTAACTGCCAAACATAATTTTTATTATTTTTTAGCTACAGCGTATACTTTATAGGGATAATAATTTTTTAGCGCAGTGCGTAGCCTCATTATTCATGCGCAAAGGCAGACACAGTGGGGCGAAATCAAATAACATAGTTAACGATAACTTGTAGGACGCAGTTTTTAATTGATTTTAAATTCTGTTTTAATCGACAAATTTTGTTATTGAATTCACAACTGATATGTGGAAGCGACTTTTGAATTGTTATTGTTCAAAATTCTTTATCAATTCAAATAATGAACAACTGTTGATTCTTTTTTCTTCGTCTATTGTTTGGTGAACAACTTTCCGACTTTTATTATCTTTTGGATTCAATGCGCAGGAGTGTGTGCAAGCGAAGAATGATTCATGATTAATATTATTTGCTATAAAGAATTATAATATCAAATAAACCTATATTATCATTATCGAGTATTTGATTTCAAGGTAATATTTTGACAAAAAATTACTCGCTTTTATCAACAATGTGTAGTGGATCGTTGAAAGGTGTCATTCGATATTATTTAATTATTTTAGAAGCAAAAAACTCGATTCTTCTTTGCCTTGTAATTGTGCACATAATTTTTTATTTATATTTTATCATTTGAATACTTTTTATATCATTTGTTCTTGTTAAATGAACAAATAGCATCGTGACCATGCACATCTCAGAAATATTATCAATTTTAAGACAGAAAAAAAAACGCTCAAATTTTTAGAGAAAAAATTAATTTTCAACTGAAGGAATACTGATTTCCATGAAATAGGTCAATCTTTAACCAATAGAATCAATTGTTGACAACGTTGTTGACATGAAACTGCGTACATGAAAATTGCGCATGAAAAGTTTGTTTTCCAAGTGGGTGCCACGTTCGCGTTGCCACCTCAATTGGACGACCTGGGCGCTCCGCGTCTTCCGTGGTTGTTCGACCGCGTTTAAAATCTGCATACCATCAGCAAATGATTGTTTTTGATGGGCACTTTTCCCGGTAACACTTTTCAAGCCATTGCTGAGATTTAACGGTATTTTTTTGTATTAATAAACAGTTAACAGTTAAAAAACATTAACACATAAAACTCGTTTTCATCCATTGTTTAAACAAAACCAAATGTAGCGTCACTTAACCTTCAATATCTCGACAACGACTAAACCGAATCTCATGAAATTTTTACACATATCTTTTGGAAGTTGGTACTACCGAAAAACAAAGCGGCATGGCATTGGCGGCGCCATCTGTGTGTCAGTTCTGGTACTTAATGAACCATGTGTTATAAGTGGCAACCGCTTGCGAGTTGACAATTTCATCTACAGCTTAGATGTTTTAAGAAGAATAAGCCTAGAGAAAATAATCGATTATAACCGGTATGTAAATATGAAACAGGAATTTTTGTATAGAAAATACAAATTTATTGTTTGAAAATGTTGAAAAATATGTTATTCGAAGCCATTTTCGTATAATTTCCTAGGTAGTGAAGCGCTGTTCAAGAAGTGCGTGTCCTATCGATGCAAATACATAGTAATCGGAAGGAGCCAAGTATGGTGAGTAATTCGCATGCGCAAATATTTCCCAACTAAACGCATCAGTCGTTTGCTTGACCAGTTTTTCTGCGTGTGATGGTGCATTATCATGAAGCAAAATCATTTTGTGTTGCCTTCTTTGACATTCCCATCTTCTGGACCATTCCCATGGCTTTCAAACGTATGGAGACGGCTTCTCGTGTCAAATTTAATTTATCCGCTAATTTTTGTTGCGTTTGAGCATCATCCTCATCCACCAATGCTTGTAATAGGCCTGTAGGGTAGCTATGACAGCGCCACCAATTTGGAACTATTGAGAAAAAATTTGAATTTCAATTCAATATTAACGAAAAATCGTATAGTAAAAAATTAATTTTAAAGCGAAGATTAACATTTTTGATTAAAATGAATTGATATTCACTGCCTTTTATCATAAACATTGCCTAAATAACAACAAGATACTAAATAGTTCGCGTGTCAGATGGCGCTGTTGTCAAAGTCACAGAGGTATCCTACAGGCGTGTTCGCTGTCTTCAAACTTTATTGGTGTTCTATACTGTTGTATGGAACTTGATTTGTTGTGAGTTGAAAATCTTTGTCAGAGATGTCAACAAGGAGATGAGGCCAATGACGTGGTTTGACGGTGACTACATTGACAGCTAGGACCATCTATGGGCAAATTCCGGTTTCATATTCGCAGACCTGGTACAAGCAGGGTTACATAATAATTAGTAAGCCTCACTTGTGAATATAAATAAAGCTGCTATGCCCAACATACAGCTTGGTAGTATGACGTCTCAGAGGAAGATAGCCATCACCAACCTTTCTAAACCTAATCAACTCATTTCTGCAAGGAAAAGGAGAGGTGATTCTCGAAACGCGGACTCTCTTTTATGAGAAGGGCAGGAGTTCCAAGCTTTGATTCTGCGGGTGTTTCATCAAATAGATAAATGTGTAAGTTGAGTTTTGGTGTTTGTTATTGGAATATCAACGGTTATAATAATTTGTGTAACTTTAGTGTAGAGCAGAGAGCCTACTAACTAGTCATTGTGTGATTTGCATAGATGAGCCATGGCTTACAAACGCATCTGTGAAACTACCGAAATTTTGAGTTCGTTAAGCCCCTTATTACTCCGTTCAAAACTACGCTGACTATTCGCATTGAAAACTGGAAATCAGTAATTTATGGTTATTTGTGAAATTGACCTTTGAAAATTCCTCCACTCTTCACATAGGCAATATATATTTTCTCCCATCAGCAAACTCGGACTACTGTATTGATGCGCTCCAAAATGTTTCATTCTCCTCAGACAACGTAACCAAACATTTTTTATCAATTGGTGATTTTTATGCTCGTGTAGGGACCTTAAATAGTTGAGTTGATGAAAGATGCAAAAAATTGGTGGAGTCCTTTGAATTGTGCGATTTAGCGCTCTGCAATGGTCGTACATTTTCTGATGGGCTGGGTCAATTTACGTACCCAATGAAAAAAAGCTGCAGTACTATTCATTTAAGTCGGTTAGATGTCTATTGCGCAAATCTTGTTAATGATTACTCTGTGCACAATATTTCGGACCAATAAAATCATTTACTTGTTGCCATCGATTTTAATATTGTGCTTACGGGTTCTACGGATAAGAAGCCTACCGTATTTGGCGGCTTATCAATGTCTGTAAAATGTTATGACGAGGGAGCGAACACCTTTTATACTGCTTTGCCAAATTCGCCAGTACCGCTGGCCTTTATAATCAGAAAAATCTCTGGTTCAACTGGCAGTGCGCTCGTCTTACTAAGCTTTGGGCCAAAGTAAATGACCTTGGTGTAAGTGGAAATGTTATCAGAATATTGGTTGCATTTCATGTCAACGCCGGTCTAAGGGTCAAATTTTGTGAGGCCTGACTACACCTGACTACACGCCTGTCCTATTCGGAAATAGTCGACGTGAAGCTAGGGGTCCTACAGGGTGACATCGTTAGTTTTCTCTTCTTCAGTTTTTTTGCGGCTGATATTGTGAACTTTCATATAAGGAAAAGTATGAAGGGTGTTACTGAAACTTATCTATATTTTAACTGTAGTATGGGCAAAGAGTGGCTGGTCAGTCAATTGAGACTTCCAGAAAATACTGAATAGTTGGTAGCACACATAGTGTTAGAGATTCGAAAATCTAGAATTTTCTACACAATCGATAAAATGAAATTTTAACAAAGCAGTTCAAGTTTTAGGCATCCAAACGGAGAGAAGTAAACCCGAGCTGTCACTACCAACACCGCAACTGTTGCTCGACAGTTTTGGAAGGAAGAAAAGCAGTAGCAGTTACTGCGCTATCATGAGAAGCCTCGGTGGCTCAGACGATAACGCGTTAGACTTCCATGCAGGAGGTCTGGGGTTCGATCCCTGAGCTGGGTACCAATGGAAATTTTTCTATGTACTTCTACCGGGGCTTCGGTGGTTCGGAACTCACCTTAAACTGTGAGTCCCCTAAGAAAAAGCTGGTTTCATGTGAAGGTGGGGCTCCATGTCGAGGGGACTAGCCTTGGAGGTCGAAAACGATTTTGAGAAGACTCGAAAATGAGTCAGTGTTCTTCTTGCGCTTGGAGGCCCCTACAGGGGGCACCACGCTCGATGGTCGCTGGCCGATTTCGAGTAATGAACACTCACACATACACTTACAAACACACCAGGGAAGTGCTTCGACTCTGTGCATCTACCTGATGACCTCAGAGGGATCGCTCCGTCCACCCAAGCTTGCCATAGAGGCTGCCGAATCGCAGAGTGGGTGAGGATCACTTTGTCTGATCAACAAAGGAGGACGTCATTTACTGTACGATGGGTATGTCTGGCACCTGAAAGGTATAATTTCAGAATGTTGATAACAACGAAGACCACCAAGATCCAAAAACACTCGGCGAAGGATGACCGGATTCGGAGTACTGCCTTGAGAATAAACACGGGTATGGCACTATAGGCTTTATAGCTTGAGCGCCAGGGGTGAGACCTCACGGGCCCCCTGCCTACATTACAACTAACTAACTGCTGCGCTATCATGAACCGCTAATGGGTACACCGCATCCGCTTGGCGCGGCGTGAGACAGTAAAGCGAAGCACATTCTGTGCTACTATCGTGGCAGTAATAGTTACTGCTCATACCGCAACTGAGACGGTGCGCGCAGTTTTACGCTCTGACAGTAAATGTGAACACGTAATTTCTTATTAACTTTATTACATTCTAATCAGCGAAGGTATGAGATGTGTTAAAATTTACCCAATCCCCCCCCCCCCATTTTTGTCAAATGTCCACGTTTTGAAACCTTCTAAACCCGAAAAATAGGTTTTTATGAATGTTCCTGCCTGTATGGGAGGCCTATGAGCTCATTTAAATATGAATGATTTTTTAAATGGGGAGAGGGCTGGCGTGTCGCCAGCTCCTCCCCACTTAACACCTGCGATAACACCTAGAGTTTCGGGGTGCACAATTTTTTATTGGTGGCGCATATGAGTGCATTTGCGGCGCAATTCAGTGGGCTACAGAAAACACGAAAATTAAGAGTGGGGCGGGTGGGGGGAGGGGGCTGGTTGTTTGTCTTGGGGTAAACGGTCATGTGAGGTCACTTTTCTTCGGGAGGATTTTCAGGGCTACAGCAGGGCCTAATGGAAGGACTTAGGAAGACCTATAGGGGTCTAAATTTTCATTGAATAGGCCCTCATTCAGCCCTAAATGTGGAAAAAATGGAGTCTTGTGCAATTTTGAAGGACTAAAAGAGCTTTTAATCTCATACGAATTAAGACCTCTATAAACGTTTTGAAGTCCTATTAAGTCCTACAATTTAGAGTTCTAAAAGAGGACTAAAATTTTGACTTTGGATGCTTTATATTTATATCAATACAAGTATTCATTGACTTGTGCGCTCGTGCCCAAGTTGCAATCTTCATCAATTGCAACCCATACGAGCAATTAGGGAAATTGGTTTATTGTACGTTCCAAGAACGTATGATAATATTCAATTTTTAGTCCTCTTTTAACTCCACCAGAAGAATAATATATTGGAAAATATGCAACAACCACATTTAATTTGAGAATTTTTAGTTATATATCTTTAAATTTCAAAGGTTTTAAGGAATCTGTATCATCATTAGAGAATAACAAAATTTTTTAACGTCTTTTTGAAACTGGATGGAGCTATGAATTAAAAATTATTCGAATTAATTTTTTTTTGAATTGATTAAAATAATTTTTAATTCATAGCTCCATCCAATCTGAAAAATACATTAAAAATTTATGTTATTTTTAATGATAATACAGATTCCTTGAAAAATTCGATTCGCACTACCCAGCATAATAATGCATGTATTTCTGAAAAAGGTTTCTTCTCCCGATCTCTCTAGTAGCTCAATGGGAAAGCACCTGACCGGATATCAGAAGTTATGTGGTTCAACTCCCAGTGGAGAGAAAGGAGAAAATCTTTTTTCAGAAAAAATTATTTCAAATAATTTAAAGAGTTTTTAATTGTAAATCTTAAAAATTGTAGAAATATGGATTGCGAACCTCTTTAATTAAGGACTTTTTGATTTCGAAAATTTTTAATTGATAACTATGCATCGTTTAAGTGTTTCAATTACTAAATTTGGCAATTAGGATGATTCAGAATCGAGATTTCTTCAAATTGGAATATGTAGAGTCAAGAACTTGATTTTTACATATCAAAACCATCAAAATTTTGAATTTTTTATTTGTACATCTTTAAAATTAAAGAGGTCTTAACTGTAACTCTTGCAAACTGTTGAGGTATAGATTATAAATCTTTGTAATTGAAGAGTTTCAAATTTTAAATATTTTCGAGTAAAAACTGTACAAATTTTTAGTTTCGCAATTATTCAATTTTGGAATTTTAATTGTTCAGATCCTAAATTTGTTCCATTTGGAATATATAGAATTGAAAATTTGACTTTTGATCTTTAAAATCATCGAAATTTTAGCATGTAATAATAATTAATTAAAGAGTTTTTGATATTGAAAGTTTTTGACCAAAAACTATGCAACTTTTAAATTTTTCCATCACTGATATTTTGAATATTAATGACTCGCATTCGAAATTTCTCTAATTTGTGAGATTAGAAATTCAGAACTTGAATTTTAATTCGCAAAACCATGAAAACTTTGAATTTTTCACTTGCTCATCTTTAAAATTAAATAGGTCTTAATTGTAACTATTGAAAAATGTTGAAATATAGATTATAAATCTTTCTAATACGCCTGTTGGGTAGCTACAACAGCGCCACCAATTTGGAACTGTTGGGAAGAAATTTGAATTTAAATTAAATATTAACGAAAAATCTTATAGTAAACAATTAATTTTAAATTTATTCTCGATGAGTGGCAAATTTCGTTATAGATTATATATATATATATATATATATATATATATATATACCATTAAACCATTTCCCTTTCAGGGTAGGCGTGACACTACCCGATTCGGGTAGTGTTTCTAGGTTTTTCTTGTAGTTATAAATAACTACAAGTGTGGGCTCACCACACCCACGATGTGCCAACAGCACTCATGTCAGTATTCTTGAATGGTCACCCATCCAAGTACTAACCGCGTCCAAGGCTGCTTAACTTCAGTGATCTGACGAGAACTGGGTTTTTCAGCGTGGTATGGCCGTTGGCCATAGATTAATTGACATTATTTCTTTAATTGCCATAAACCATGTAGTGGGGAAAATGGGCATATGCTTGATTTGCTGCACAGAAAAAACAGAAGTGAATTTTTGTTGCGGGTAAAGATCACTCTGAAATCGCTGTGAAGATTGCATTTTGTTTCTTCTGTGCGGTTTGAATGCATATATACACTGATTCCATCGTTAGGTTAGGTAAAACTATTTATTATTTATAACCATACATGACAACCCAAAACCAATCGATAATAATTCTCATAAACGCTAATTAGAGTAAAGAACTTGAATCAGAAATATTTACACTTACTCCTAATTATAACAGCATAATACTTACTGGAGATTTGAACACAAATTTGAATTCGAATACTAATCTGACTAAACATTTGAAATCTGTAATTTACTCTGTGGGACTTTCTACAGTGCCACATGATTCTACTCACCACTCTAATTTTACTAGTACACGCATAGACTTAATTATTGTAGATGACCTTGAAAAAGTACTATCCTATTCACAGCATGTAATTCCGTTCTTATCTAATCATGATCTTATCAACATTGAGTACCAAATGTCCAGTAATCTCCCTCCTAAACCTACTCCTACACTGACTCGAAATCTTACACTAATCAATGAACAAGAGTTTCAGTATCATTTAATATCATATGATTGGGCAAATTTATCCTCAGTTCTTGACGTGAATACAAAGGTAAACGGTCTAATTACCATTTTGACTCATGCATTTAACGAATTCGCGCCTTTATATGTACCACATTCTCGAAGGGAAACCAGTTTAACTTTAACGCAATCAGAAATAAAAACAAAAAGGAAAATATTTTTCATCTTCTCAGGCGCTTGCGTTTAATTCCACCTAAACAGGAATATCCTGATCAAAATTTCTCTGCTAGTGAATTCCTTAATACATTCATGTTGAAACCTATTGTGAAAAAATTTTCAACTTCCTCTTCCAATTTACCTCTGAAAACTTTTGATGAACATGATTTCTTTTTTTCTGATATTACTCTTGAGAATTTCCTTAAGGAAGTAATGGAAGTTAATTCTAATGCGATCGGTATGGATGGAATATCGATAAAAATGATCCGGTTAGCTCTTCCAGTTTTCTTCCCAATATTATTGGAGATTTATAATGCATCTTTACAAAGTGGTAATTTTCCAAATATATGGAAAAAGGCACTAATACAACCGATACCTAAAATCACCAGTCCTAATTCCACTAAAGACTTCCGGCCAATTTCAATCCTTAATGTGTTATCAAAGCCACTTGAACGGATCGTACATAGACAACTAACAAATTTTCTAGATACTAATAAATTATTAGACCCTATGCAATCGGGCTTTAGAGCCCAACATAGTACACTCATAGCGTCCCTAAAAATCACTACTGATGATAAGCTGGCGATCGATAAAAAAGAGATTACGGTTGTGGTACTTTTTGATTTTTCTAAGGCTTTTGACACAGTGAACCACAGTTTACTTTTACAAAAACTCAAATCTTTCAAAATGTCCAATTCAGTAATAAAGTGGTTTGCTTCCTATTTAAGTAATCGTTCACAAAGTGTGAAGACTAGTAATGCTGATATGTCTGAATGGGTGGAAGTTAAGAGTGGAGTTCCGCAGGGGTCCACATTTGCACCTACGCTTTTTAACTTATATACCTCTGATCTTGGAAGTGTTCTAAAATTTTGTAAGTATCTTAAATACGCCGATGACTTCAAATTGTACCTTTCCGTACCTGCTGCAAAATTGAATAGACTTCTCAGTCAGACCCAAGAGGACGTAGATCGGGTGGTGCTTTGGGCTGAAAATAACGGTCTTGCTTTAAATCCAGATAAAACTAACGCTATTATTATTGGGCCTTCGGCTTCTCCCTCTGTGGATGCACTCGCTCACCTCACTCCTTTGAGGGTTGGTAATGTTACTATTGTTTTTCAAGAATCGGTCAAGGATTTAGGATACTTGCTCAACCGTACTCTGTCTTGGAAAGAGCATGTAATGGCTATTTCTCGGAACACCTACAGAATTCTACAGCAATTAAATAAAAACAAAGACTCCTTACCTACCTCAACTAGGATTCTACTAGTTAGGAGTTTAATTCTACCGTTCTTCGATTACGGATGTATTGCTTATGATGATATAACGGACGAACTGAATGGAAAGCTAGAACGCGCACTAAATGCATGTATCCGTTTTATATACAATTTACCAAAAAGTGAACACATTACTCTCTATCGGGAGAGAGCTGGGTTTTTGCCCGTGGCTAAAAGAAGACAATTTTTTATGGGTAATTTGCTCTTTACAATATCTAGAAATGAAGCTCCTCAGTATTTACGTGAATATTTTAATTTTGTTGATAAAAATCATCCCAATCATGCCAGACTCCGTGAGAGGAACTTATCTTTAAAAAATCCAAAGCACAGAACATGTAAACTCCAAAGATCGTTTATGGTTAGGGGGGCACGTCTATGGAATAGAATACCACTAATTATCAGGGAAGCGCCCTCTTATTATCATTTTAAAATTGAATTTTTTAAGTATTTATTCAATGATTCAAATAATTTACTTGAAATTACCAATTGGTAATAAATTTAGTATTATGTTGACCTTTCAGTACTAATGAAGTTTCTGATTTCATTAAACACATATCGTATAATTACAACACTGCTATGTACTTCAACCTACTCTCAAAATTTGAATTAGTCTCCACTGTGCACGTGCACTGATAGGATATTCCAAACTCTACACGTCTCAATTGACGTGATCAGATTTTCAACTGGGAGTCCACGGGCACATATGGTAGCTTTATAACTGTTCACCTATGCATACGTTCAATAGAGTTCGCACCGTACTTATAATTTATTGTTAATTAATAATAAGCGCTTTGACTTCATAACGTATAAGTCCCTCACAATCCTTGAAAAAGACACCCTTGGGTGTTTTCGAAAACACGTAAAAGCCCAAAGAACGGGCCAAAAAATCTGAATCATCTCTAGTTTTGGGTTTCTGCGACATAATTACTTTCATTATAAATAATTTTTATTTTAAACCGATTGATTCTACTGCTAGTGAATTTACAGTAGTTTGTATCTATTTTGAAATATTTGAAGCCTGATACTATTTTTATCAATACGGATGATTTTAGACAAGACTGTCACTATTAACGAAAATTGTCCGCTGTGCCCGCGCCTTGCTTCGCGCTCGATTTTCTCCAAAAAGCGAACTTTATTATATCAAATGAATATTGTATTAATTTCTGTACCTCGGTCTGGGACTGTTTATTCATATATGGTAAAATAAGCAAAAATTTTATTTTTTATCATTACTTTAATATTTCTTCCTCAGCTTATACTAATTTTTATTGTCAACTACCTGAAAAATGTATCATTTCAATGAATTTATATTATTACAAGTCATAATATGTATTCATATTGGAACAGATTTGTTTCTTATTGTCTTACTTTTATGATTGAAAAAAATGCGCGTCCTACAAAGAAAAATAATTCGTTAATCAACATTTTATTGAACTTTGTGTCGTTCTTCAAAAATTCAATTTTTTTTAAATTTAAAGTTGAATTAAGGGTGTTGGTTGAATCCGACTTGGAATTTTTTTTATAGGTACGGCACTGACTCAATATATATTTTTTCTTAGGTATTTGAGAACGAAAGAAAGAAAACTTGTCAAATATCCGAGGCCAAGTGCGAAGTTAGATACGGCCCAGCACTGGCCCAGTATCGGCAAAAATATTGCCGATGATAGGCTGCCAATATCGCACCGTTGCTGGAATGAAAACTCCGGTATGCACTTGGCGGCCAATTCTAACCCAGACTCTGGCCGCCATCACCGAAGTCGATTTACAAAATAATAGAAAATCATTGACTTGTTTTAAGGACGCATCTATATGTAGAGTGAATACATATATTAAATTTTTGAATATTATATTACAAATGAAATTTCTAACGCTACGGTGTATCGAACCTACATCTATACCTAAATCTATCGCCTAGCAGTCGGGAGTCGTAACCATTGCGCTAAACCTACGAGTTGAAACTCGATGAAGAAGCCATCCTCATAATTTTTTAATAACAAATTTTTTTTAACTTCCGTGTAAGGTTTGGTTTTTAGGTGTTTTAGACCATTTTACTACGTTTAAGATTGACGTAAAATGTCAATTGTATTTATAGTTCTTAGACATTCCAGAACACATGAACCATATTTTTAAACGCATCTTTATAATTTTTTAATTATTTATACTCTCGGAATAGTACTGCGCCGATCGTGAAGCCAGTCATTAGCCAGTACTAGGCGAATGGCCGATTATCTTTTCTGGTGACCAGTACTGGGCCAGTACTTCGCCTGTGGTGAACTCCGACGGAGTGTCGAAATTTCCACCTGGGTCGTCGGCTCACCAACGGATACCAATAACGGCCCAACCTCGGCCGTCAATATCGCACCGTGATCTGAATAAATGCTTTGGCCTGTACTTGACACCTCATTCCGGCGTTTGATAGGCCAGACTCTGGCTTTTCTATTGAAATATGTTTAGCCAAAGTAAAGACGAAGTTGAGAACGGCAGTACGCCGAGTCTGAGCCAAACTCCGGCTCTTCCTCTTAAAACAAGGTTTGCCCTAGTAATTTTCACACTGGGCCCAGTGATGCGCCTTTTCTGGGCCAGACTGTGACTTTTCCTATTGAAACATATTTAGCCAAAGTAAAGACGAAGTATGGAACATCTGTGCGCCGAGTGTGGGCCGATCTCTGGCTTTTCCTCATAAAACATGCTTTGCCGTGATAAAAGTGACACTTGGTCCAGTAATCTACCATCACTGGGCCAAGCATCGTCGGTAGATTGATAAATTTGAATAGCCAACGTAGGCAGTCAGTACAAGCACAACAGTGGACCGATTAAAATGCCCATATTGGCCCAATAACATTAGCCGATCTTTGGCTGCCGAAATTGGACCAAGCCTGGGCCGTGTGTTCACTTCCGGCAATTCGCACTTGGGGGGTTTTGCGAGGTCCCCGGATCAATAAAATGCAGAGGAATGAAGCCTTTTGCTGAGGCAATAATTATTTTCAAGGAAATTATAAATTTTTCCAAAGGGAGATATCTGCGAATAGCAGAAGACAGCATTTGAGCAGACCCAGAACTTGATGATGATGAACCTCAATTTTGCGAAATACTTCGCGAAATGGAGAAAAAAACGTAAAAAAAATTGAGATGTCCTGTGTGTGTGTGAAGACCATAAGACTGTAGTTGTAAGCAGCAAAGCAAACACGGCATGCTGACCAGCTGTCGAATTCGCGCTCCAATGCTCTGAAGACCGAACTTTACCACTCGCGAAATCAGAGCGCCCTTTCTTATCGACCGTAAGTCCAGGCTTCAAGTCAATTGAGAAACAAAAATGAAAAATGTGAATAAAATTAAACACAAAATATTGAAACAGATTTCGCAGACAGCATCTGCGAATGTACTAATTTTATATATATAAAAAAAAAAAAAAAAATTGATTAGCAGTTTGAACTCGAAAGTTCATTGCCTCACTACCCGATTCGGGTAGTGTTTCTAGGTGGATATTTACTACCAATGTGGGCCCACTACACCCACGACGGGCCAACAGCAACGCAGTATTCCTGGATGGTCACCCATCCAAGTACTAACCGCGCCCAACAATGCTTAACTTCAGTGATCTTACGAGAACTAGTGTTTCCAGAGTGGTATCGCCGTTGGCAATTTTATACATAGATAAACCAATTTATGATTGTATGTAAATTTGTAAATTTAGCCAGTTCGAAATTATAACTTTGAAATTTGAACATTTTGAAATTATAAATTCATCAAGTCACCCAGCAATAAATTCCAGAAACACGAAATTCGAATTCTGAAATTTCCAAATTAGGCCTCCTGCGTATTTATTTAGAAATTCCAAGTTTATCAAGTCGCCCAACTATAAATTAATTATATCAAGAAGCCTGTAAAGTTGTATGAAAAACGTGTTACGCGGGTTATGAATAGCCTTGTAGTTAGAAGGGGGTGGGTGATCGCACAAGGGGAGTGCGCGTAACGAGGCGCACGGATTTTGACCATCTTTTGTGAGCGAAGATGGCCTCATTCGAGATGAAAAAATCTGAAGCAGTTCACTAAGATAGAAAGCGGTTTACGAGAAAAAAAGGTTACAAGCAATCTGCGCAGAATGACTATGGGTTTGAATTATGGGCTACGAAAAAATATGAATTGACAAACATTGAGCACCCACAAAAGATCTACAAATTTTTTATTTATAACGTCTTGACAGGACGCTTAGTTTCTTTTTTCTGATTCTGATGAGAAGGTATTCGTTTTATGTAAAATTTGACTTTGTCGGTTTCCATCACATCTGCACGTTTTGAGACCTCCTGAGTCAGAAAAAACTATTTTTACGAAGGTGTCTGTCTGTATGTCCGTCTGTCTGTAGTATCGTGTACGCTCGATAACTTTCGAAAGATTGATCAGATTGTATTGTGTTTTCGCACACTAAAATGGCAACTAAATTATTTACAATAATGCTAATATAAAAGGGGGTAATGGTATATGTATATATGCATTATTACATTATATATTATTATCTAATATATAAAATCAAGTGGCCTGAAACGTATGATGCTCATGCAAATCCACAGTTTTTGACCAATCGACACCAAATTATGCACACATATTCTTTGGGATCTCAGACAGGTCATAAAAGTATAGGGGGCGGGGAGAAATGGAAAGAGGGCAAAGCGGCGCATCTAAACTCCGGAGAAATTCCTACATGTTTAAACGATAGCATTTTCACCCCTGAGACAACCTTACATGTTTATACGGTAGTCAAAGATGAGATTTGGGGAAATGAGAATAGGGAGGGGGGGGGCAGACAGAGTAATCAAATGCAAATGACCGCTGATAACAGCTAGTATATTGTATTAAATATATCATTATTATTATCATATGTGTATATCAATACATGCATTTTTAATATATTTATACATAGAAAATAAAAGTCAATAAAGAGACAAAACTAAAATCAAGTCTAAACGTTATTTGCAAATGAGATTTTGTTTTTGAATACAGTCCCTTGACATAATAATTTTAAACCCAAAATGTGACTAAAACTATCTAAAAGTGACTAACGTATATTAGTAATATGTCTAATGTTCTTTTTAATTCAAAAGAACTCCAGGAGAATTTCAACGAATTCAGGATAAATCCCAAACATGAAACAATGAGTTAAGTTAAATTCAAACACGGTGAGCCTCAATCATTTTCAACTTGAAAGTTTTGACGTTCAACTCTTCTTCATGGAATGTTGAAATAATTGCAATTCAATTCTTTATTTGGCTTATTTAAAATGATTGTTTGTTAAGTGTTAATTGGCAGTAAAAACTGAGTGAAAACATATTTGCCAAAACTTGGATGTATTAAAAACCATGTCCTTTATGTAGGTTTTTGTATAGCAGAAAATCATTTATTGTCATTAAGGTTATAAAAGCGTTTATGCACTCATCTTCTACAAAAAAATATATGTTTATTTAACAAGAAAAATGTGCGGTTGGGGGTTCTTATAATTAAAAATGATTTCTCATAATTTTCATCGAATCATCAGAAAGATGCTTTCTGCAAAGAAACGGTGAATTCAGCTAAAGATATTAGAGATCAATGTGCTGAACAAAAATAAAATGAATCTTCTATTTCTTCTTGCAGAATGCAGTTCACAGCCCGACGAGAAACCTAATAGCGGACGTAATGCTGGCCCTTCCTCTTCTCCTGCTGCTCGACAATATTGGATGATAGTGGAACTCTTCGTGGAATTTATAGGACACATAGATATAGGTCGCGAATAAAAATAAATATGATAAGCGGCGCAGTTGATAATTTGACTCCAGATGAAAAAAGGGATTGTCCAGTAGGCAAAGGTCAAGCAATCTTCTCAAGAAGTTTTATTAAAACTTCTGCCAATTACGATTCCCTACAGTGTGAACGGAATCCCAATGTCGAACGTAATCCTAGTTCTTCTTCCTCTGCCAGACAGTCTAGGTCTTCTCCGGTCAGACCTTTTCCTCATGAAGTACTTGGATATTCACTTGCAAAACTTGGATATATTCGGCTTATTCCCCAGACAAATCAGAACCGGCAATTCGAATTTCGAAGATATTTTATTCCTGCCGGTTTACCAATTAAATTGCGAGCAGAAGGGAACAGATATGTGCCCGTGCCAAACCGAGAACATATCATTTTATCAACATCCAAAGGTGTCGTTTTTGCAATACTGGAGTATAGTGGGATTCTCCTTGGAATATATAAGGTAGATGCATATTTTTCGAGAATAAAAATAAACATGATAAGCGGTGCAGTTGACGATATGACTGTAACTGAAATGAAGGAATGTCCTGTAGGAAGACGTTTTCCAATCTTTCCACGTTGGTTTAAAGAAGTTACTACCAATGAAGATACCCTAGAGTATGTGTATTATTAATTCAATAGAAAAAGATAAACTTCAGTATAATATTCTTTGTAATCCGTAGTCGGATCGAAATTAAATAAACAGATTTGAATGCAAATGTATTATGGTTATCAAGGCTTCTTTTGTTTCATCGTTTGCTAATCCCCACAAGGAATTTCAAATTTTTTTCTTCGAATATTCAAAATTGAGAAAATTACATGATTTTGAGTTTTCAGCCGCGAGTTTTTTGAAAGCACCATATTGCGCTAACTGCCAACAGAATTTTCATTATTTTTTATTTACAGCGTATACTTTATAGGGACATTAATTTTTTAGTGCAGTCCCATAGCCTCATTATCCACGCGCCAAGACAGACACAGTGGGCGAAATCAAATAACATAGTTAACGATAACTTGTAGGATGCAATTTTTATTTGATTTTGAATTCTGTTTCATTCGAAAAATTTTGTTATTGATTTCACAACTGATTTGTGGAAGCGATTGTTGAATTGTTATTGTTCAAAATTTTACATCAATGCAAATAATCAAAAAATGTTAATTTTTTTTCGCCTATTAGTTGCTAAACAGCTTTCCGACTTTTATTATCTTTCGCATTCAATTCCCAGGAGTGTGTGCAAGGGAAAAATGATTCATAAGTAATATTATTCGTTATAAAAAAATTATAATATCAAATAAAAATATATTATCATTATCGAGTATTCAATTTAAAATGTAATATTTTGACAAAAAATTACTTGCTTTTATCGACAATGTGTAGTCGATCCTGAAAAGGTGTCATTCGATGGTATTTATTATTTTATAAGCAAAATACTCAAAAATTCTGAATATATAATATACATTAATACATAATACATACATAATATCATTTGTTTATGAAATGAAGAAATAGCATCATGATCACGCACATATAAAAAATATGATCAATTTTAGGACAGAAATAGAACACTTATATTTTCAGTAAAAAATTAATTTTCAACCAAAAAAACAACGAATTTTGAACTAGTTCGTTTAAACTTCAACTAAAAATTTTAAGTGTTAGCAAAGTAGTGTAATTTTCTACCAATTAATTGAATTTTCAAACAAAAGAGATGAATTTTCGATGAAAAAATTAATAGTTGCATTTTTAACTAAAAACATAAATTTACAATGAAATTTTTCATACCCTGCTAGTGTGACGTAGTTTTTGAACGTTTTCTAAGAAATGTTAACAAATTTGATAGGGTTTCGATGATTGCAGGATATCCGAATTATTTGGAGGTATTTCAAGCGTTTTCCAAACATGTAATATGATTTCTCGCTATTTCTAAAGAAAAGATTTGAGAAACTTTAATTAAATTTTAAAGGACTTTATCAAATTTTAAAGCATGAATTTTTCATATTTCGAGGGATTTTAAAGGATTTGACGAGATTTTCTCGAATTTTATGAATAATTTAGATCACATGATTCATTATATAAAAAAATATATAGCCTGACAAAAAAAAGGACTCTTTTCAGAGACATGTACTTTTAATCTTATTACATCTTGAGAACCTCAAGTAATTTTCTTACTGAATAGTAAATAGATTCCAATTTCATATTTGTCATCAGCAAACTTTTATTTACATGAGTACACAAATGTTGTAAGCCACCTCAACTGTTTAATAATCAGATAATGATAATGTGATTGGCGAACTAGTTGGCAAAACGGAAAAAGTTTTAGTCGCGGTTTTATTCAAAAAGATGAATTGTTTTTCAAACAAGACAAAAAATACGCACGATCAAATTTGATTACTTTAAAGTTGAAATTAAATTTTTTTTTATTTGAGAAATAATTTAAAATTCATTTTTGCCCGAAATTTTCAATTTAAAAAAATTATTCAATTTAAAAGGTGACGAATCCCTGCAGCCGGTGTACCATTAATTCAATTTAAAAATATCTAAACTAGAAATAATATTTTTGCTAATCCGAAGTCAGATAAAAATGTACGTACACCGAACTCTCAGTTTCAGTCCAGTTCAGGGGGTTGCCTGCAAATAGCCTTGGCCACAGGTCGGGGGCTCCACACGTAAACAGTCAGGGCTGCTTAACCTTTTCCAATTGGAATGCAATTTTGCACAATATACTCGACTGAGTACTCGCGCACGCTGACCCTTCCGAGGCGAAAGTCGCAACCGTCTCTCGCCCTGCCCCTGAGAAACTGCGTTGACCAGCAGTTCTAGCAAGGCCGAGACCGGAGGAACAGAATCCCAGAGTTGGGTGAAAGGGATCGCCCATATATTACGTAAGGGATCGTCCATATATTACGTAAGACGTTTTTCTTTTGTTTATATCGTTGTGTCCTTTTCAACTTCACAGCAATTTTATTCTCGTCTTCATATAAACCAAAGAAAAACGTCTTACGTAATATATGGACGATCCCAAACTGGTAATTATATTGAAAAGGCAGTGTATTGTTATATTATATATTATTATTAAATTATTATTATTAATTATTATATTATATATTTTTATATGTTCCTGAGGCTGCTTGCCCCAAAAATGAAAAATAGCAAATCAAATGAACGAATGTTAAGAGTAATATTTGTTGAGTCTCGTTTGAGCAGCTGAGCAGTAAGGACGTGTTTGTTGTTGCTCCGTCTTATGCCCAGAGCTTAGAGTGTCTGACTTGCGCTGAAAATTTTTCCCAGTGCAGTGATTCCGTGATGTTACTCTTGTTTTTGCTGTTGTGAGTCTAAACTTGGGGCGAATATTTACATGGAACAGACATTATTTTCGTACAAAGTGCTTCTAGGTTTGTCGTACTTTTGACGCCTGCTCGTATGCTGAGGTAATAAATCTTTCGCAACCGCACCTTAATATAGCGACCTGCGACCAGATGCAGAGCTTGATGTTAAGCCTAGAAGAACAGCTTAAAGTTGAAATACATTTCGTAGAAAAAAACATCCTAGAAAGCACCTCAGCAGGCTTGCAGAGATGTGAAGCCAAAATGGATGCTGTAGAAAAGGAGAATCCCGATGGAGCCAACGGAAGCACCACTGGCGCTGGACGGAAAAGAGCAAAATCTACTCGGAACAAAAATGTGTATAACTCTTAACCGGGAATCGATCAATGGAATTCGCCGCCATGCTAAATTTAACTCTGGCAAAATGAGACCTATTTTGCTTTCACTCTGTTCAGGGTCGCTGACGCACGCTATCCTTTAAAATCATTCGAAACTTAGAGGAACACATATTTTCATCAAACATGACTTGGACCCGGACACTGTTAAAATCCGCAAAGATCTGAGCCAAGAAGCAGCTCAACTAAAAAACGCAAGGATGAAAACTCGTATAAGTGGCAACTCCCTGCGAGGTAACGATGTAATCTACAGCTTAGATGATTTAAGAGGGATAGGCCTAGAGAAAATAATCGATAATTATTTTCACATTTATATATCCACGCCAAAAAAAAAGTTGCTCTTTTGAGGCAAACCAGTCATCGCGCCATTTTTGTACATTTTCGTAAGTAGTGAAGCGCAGTTCAGCAAGTGCGTGTCCCATCGATGCAAATAAGTATTAATCGGTCGGAGCCAAGTCTGGTGAGTAAGCCGCATGCGCAAGTATTTCCCAACTAAACGCCTCAATCGTTTGCTTGACAAGGTTTGCTGCGTGTGATGGTGCATTATCCTGAAGCAAAATCATTTTGTGTTTCCTTCTTTGACATTCCCATCTTCTGGATCTTTCCCATGGATTTCAAACGTATGGAGACGGCTTCTCGTCTTAAGTTTAATTGTTTTGCGTTTGAGCATCATCCTCATCCAACAATGCTTGAAATTCGCTGTCTTCAAACTTTTTTGGTGGTCTTTACTGTTGTATGAAACTTGTATTTTTGGGAGTTGAAAATCTTTGTCAGAGATGTTAACAAGGAGATGGGGCCAATGACGCGGTTTGAGGTAACTACATTTATAGCTAGGGCCATCTATGGGCAAATTGAGGTTTAATATTTGTAGAACGGGTACACGCAGGGTTACATAATAATGAGTAAGCCTCATTTGTAAATATAAATACAGCTGCTATGCCCAACACACAGCTGGGTAGTATGACGTCTGAGAGGAAGATAGCCATCACCAACCTTACTAAAGACCTTATTTCTGAAAGGAAATGGATTGGTGACTCTCAAGACGCGGGCTCTCTTGTCATGTATGTGAACAGTGCAAATCCTGTTGGATCTGAGCAACGCACATACTGACTGGATGGACCTCTTATGAGAAGGGCAGGAGTTCCAAGCTTTTTTTCGGCGGGTATTTCATCAAATAGACAGATGTGTAAGTCGAATTTTGGTATTTGTTATTGGAATATCAGTGTTCAAAATAATTTGGGTAATTTTAATTTAAAGCAGGAAGCCAACTTAACTAGGCATTGTGTGCTTTGCGTAGGTGAGTCATGGCTCACAAAAGCTTCTGTGAAACTACCGAAATTTATAGAAGTTTACACCTCTTATTACTCCGTGGCTGTCAGAGAAAATTGTAAGGACCGTGGCAGTAGCGGGCTAAATACATTAGTCCAAAACTGCGCTGACTATTCGCCTTGTAAGCTGGAAATCAGTAATATATCGTTATTTGTGAAATTGTCCTTTGAAAATTGACACTCTGCATACAGGTAATATATATTTTTCCCCACCAGTAAACTCGGACCTCTGTATTGATGCGCTCTAAAATGTTTTATTCTCCTCAGACAACGCAAAAACATTTGTTATTAATTGGTAATTTTAATTCCCGTGTAGGACCCCTAAATAGTGAAAGTTAACAAAAGATGAAAAAAATTGGTGCAGTCCCTTGAATTGTGCGATCTAGCGCTCCGCAATGGTGGTACATTTTCTGATAGGCTGGTTCAATTTACCTACCTAACGAAAAGAGGCTACAGCACTATTGATTTACGTTGGGGATCATCCATAAATTACGTAAGACGTTTTTCTTTTGTTTAAATAAAGACGAGAATAAAATTGATGTGAAGTTGAAAAGGACACAACGATATAAACAAAAGAAAAACGTCTTACGTAATATATGGACGATCCCTTGGTTAGTTTTCGATTGCGCAATTCTTGTTAACGATTACTCCGTGCACAATATTTCGGACCAATCAAATCATTTACTTGCTGCTATCGATTTGAGTATTGTGCTTAAGGGTTCTAGGGATAGAGAGCCTACCATATTTGGCGGCGTATCAATATCTGTAAAATGAATTAAGATTGAGGGAACACCTTTTATACTGCTCTGTCAACCTCAACGCTCATATTCAATAATGATGTTAATGCTGATTTTTTTGATAAATTAATTTCCTCAATAACGCATGCTGCCAACGAATCAAATATGCCAGTATGGAGGGACGTTTCCATGACCGCCGGCCCTTATAATCAGAAAAATGTGTGGTTCAACTCGCAGTGCGCTCGTCTTACTGAGCTTTGGGCCAAACTAAATGACCTTGGTGTGAGTGCAAAAATTATAAAAATTTTGGTAGCATTTTATGTCAACTAAGGTTTGAAGTTCAAATGTGCTGAGTCCTACTCGGAAATTCTCGACATGACGCTGGGGGTCCTACAGGGTGACAGCTTCAGTCCTCTCCTCTTCATTCTTTTTGTGGCTGATATCGTGGACTTTTATATAAAGAAAAGTATGAAGAGTGTGCTGCTGAATGCTGTCAGATTTATAATTATGCTTCTGTTCGCTGACGATATAGATATCTTTTCTACTTTTTGGACTTTTTTAGTATAGTCATCCGCAATGCCAGTGCCTCGTAATTTTTTCAGCTGCAATAAGATCATTTTCTTATCCTTAAAAGAACGTAGCTGAGTTAGGAGGGGACGGGGTTGGTCCCGGATTTTTTCTCCAATCCATCTAACAGATTCGACCTGGTCTGAGCGTATTTCAATATTGAGATGCTGCTTGAAAATACCACATATTGACTGTACCAGGTCCACGTCATCTTCCTCAAGAACACCGAAAACCATCAATTATCCATTGCCTCGATTCTCCGGTCTTGATTTTCCAGCGTAAGATGGTCAATTTTGCTGTGGAGAGCTTAAAGTGAGGACTCTAAATTCCCCATTTTTTGCATCAAAAGTTCAAATTTATCCTCACACATTTCGAGAGCCATTTTATCGAGTAAATGACTTGACACAGAGATGGCAGCACTAACACACTATTTACCTGACAACAACTCTTTGCTCAAAATTTATTGCGGTAATGGTTTTAACACTCACAAAACCACTAGAAACGAGAACATTAGTGACAATTAGTTACTTTGAAAGCACTTTATAGATCACACTGCGCGAACTCAGACCGTAAACTACCAAAATTTTGACGAGCGATTAAACACGCGACCGACTACCATACTTCAATCAAAAGCAATTAAAATTCAATCATCATGTAATTCAAAATTGTGGAAGAAATAATCAGCTAATAATTAATTTATCTGTTTATAACATGAAAAACTTCAAACTATAATTTTCATTCAAACATTTGAATAGTTTATATTCTACAATAAAAAAATTCAATATCATTTCTGAAAATTAAATATATTAGTAACCTTCCATACTAATTTCAGAAAAAAATAAAAACATATTCACATATAATTTTTAAAATTGAATGCAGACACTTGTTTCACAACACCAGAATCATTTTATTAATCAGATTACACCCAGTATTCAGTTACATATCCTGAAAGTATATGATCAATTTATGTTTCTGATTTCATAACAATTTAACTTAAATCTTCATGTAATTCAATATTGTGGTTAAAATTCATCAGCCAATAATTAATTAAATAGTTCACAACATAAAAATCCTCAAACAATTATTTTCATCGAAACAGTCGAATTATTTCTACTTTATATTTATTTTTAAATTTCAACTTTTATTTCTGAATATTTTGATCAAGTTCTAATAGAATCAAGAATTAATCAATAATTTCAAAACATAAAAAGTATTGAACGAATATTTTAATTCAAATATTGAATTAATTTTTAATTCATATTTTTCAAATTTTCAATTGCACCTTTTATACAAATTTAATGAAAAATCAAAACATATGTACATATAATTTTGAAAATTGAATACAGACAATCATTCCAGATCATCGCAAACATTACAAAAATTATATAATTATAATGACGGTATTCAAAAAAAATGTTACTCTAAAAATTATAGCCAATATTCTATTACATAATCTTAAAGTGAATAATAAATTTATGTTACCTAATTAAAATGTATCAAAATTCAATCTTTCTTTTATTCAATATTGTGAAAAAAATTAATCAGCTAATAATTAATTAATCAGTTTAGAGCATGAAAAGTATCAAATAATTATTTTCATTGAAACATTAAAATAATTTTTACTTTATATTTGAATGATTAATAACCTTTAAACGAATTCCAGGAAAGATGAAAGCATGTCTACATATAATTTTAAAAATTGAATAAAAATACTCATTTCGCAACCTTAGGAACAATTTAAAATTTTCGTAAGTGGAATAAGGCTATTTTAAACATAAATAAACTTTTTTCTACAAATGTTAGCCAATATTAATCACATAATAATAATACTAATACTTAATTAATTCGTTCACAACATAAAAAGCATGAGAAAGTTATTTTCATTGAAACTTTCAACTAATTTTCATTGTATGAATATTTTTTTTAAATTTGGACTTATCTTTTATTAAATTTAATTTATTAATAATCTTTTAATTAATACCAGATAATTTAATTTTGAAAAGAATCAGTTAATATTTAATTAATGAGTTCAAAGAATAGAAAGCACATATAATTTCGAAAATTGAATTCGGATACTCACTTCACATCATCACAAAAATTTGGAAAAATTAAATGATTGTAATGGAGATATTTTAATGGAAATATTATTTTTTATCATAAAAATAGCAGCCAATATTAAATCACATAACCATAATGTAAATAATCAATTTATGTGACCTAATTGGACATAATTTAAATTCAATCTTTATGTAATTCAATTTTTTGAAAAAAATTCATCAGTCAATAGTTAATAATAGTTTATTCTTCAGTTCATAACATAAAAATCAATCAACAATATTATTTGCATTGAAACATGAAAATAATTTTTATCTTATATTGTTCTAAAAATTCAAATTATTTATAATCTTTTAAACTAATTCCATAAGAACTTCAAACATATTTACATATAATGTTGAGGATTGAATTTAGATAATTATCTCACAACATCGTAAACTTTTTGAAAATCATGAAATTGGAATAGAGGTATTTTCAATATAAATATTTTTTCATATGAATTTAAGATATATTTTTTCATTTTAAATGGCATCTTAATACACCTAATCAAGTAATGACCTTTAAAGCTAAATCCAGGAAAAATTAAAATGTATGTACATATTAATGAATCATATCACAACATAAAAAGTAAATTTGAATTATTGATAACCTTTCGAACTTATTTCATAGAAAAGTAAGTTATATGTACATTTAATATTGAAAGCAAACTTCAGATACTTATTTCACATCAAAAAAATTTACAAAAATTATGCAATTAGAATAAAGGTGTTTTTAGCATGAATAACATTTTATGATCAAAATTATAGATAATATTCCATTACACAGCCTGCATGTAAATAACCAATTTATTTTGAAAAAAAATTCGAATCGATTCTTCATGTACTCATTGCTAATTATCACAAATAAATTATTTTAATTATCAAATATGCATGTTTAAAGACATCACGTCTTTCGTTAGAAATTGTGAGACATGCCAGCTCAATAAACCTGAGCAAGCCCAGTCGCGAGGGCTTATGAACCAACGAATAGTCCAGGAGCCATGGACAGTCGTGGCAACCGATGTCATGGGTCCATTCCCTCGGAGTAAACAGAGATATGAATACCTACTGGTATTCCAGGACTTATTCTCGAAATGGATCGAGTTGGCGCCTTTGAAAAAGGCCAATGCGGAAAGCATCAATAAAGCTTTCCTTGAATTAATTGTGACAAGGTGGGGAACACCTAAGGTGCTCCACTCGGACAGTGGCACCGAATTTAATAATAATGCGGTTAACGACCTTGCTGTGGAGTTCGGTATCCACCGCTCGTTCACACCACTTTATCATCCTCAGGCTAATCATGTGGAGAGAACTAATAGAGTTCTCAAAACTATGAGCAGATCATTCGTGGACCAAGATGATTGTTACGCCCGGAATTTACGGAAACTGACGATATTCCGCTGGCACCAACGATGATTGGGCGTAGAAGTTCCAAGGGTCCGTTGCTGATTTGATTGGCTTGGAAGCCAAAACCGCGAAATTATATTCAATGAATCTCAGTGCTCCCAAGGTTTCTTTTCTCCGTCATTCGGAATGGAGTTACCTTTCGATGTTTACTTAGTCCCTCATCGAAGTCGTAAAGTGTCTGATTTACTACTATGTAACCTGAGAGTTCAAAACAAAACAGAAACAGAGTTGTACTATTGACAACTCTGAAGTTCCTTCAAGTATTATGATTTGAAGAATCGTCTAACCTCAACCTTAAAAATTACTAACTAAGCGATTGCTTTGTTTAACTAAGGTAATTAAATAAAATTTTAATCTTACGTACACCGAAAAAATTTATCTGTGAAGAAGTCACGAACTTGTAGCTAGGTCTCGGATACGAGATAAAAAAATGAAACATTACATCCTTATTTCTATGAGAAATATATGGATAAATTTCGAAGTTTCTTACGAACAGTTCGAATTTCCTACGAACACAGTTCCTGAAAATTTCAGACTGAAATATAAAGAGGAAAAATTTTATTTGTGCGATTTAATTTTATATTAATTTATTAAATTCGCAGCTCAGAAAATTCGAACCCTCAACGACTGCTGACTCACCAGTTTCTAAACATAAACCAGGAGTGCGTAAACACGCGCAGCCATCGAGGCCAAACCAAATAGGCATTATAAAACTTCTAGCCACTCATCCGACGAGCTCGAGTCACACATGCGAGCGCACACGCGCACCGCGCGTTTGGGAGAGTGTGTGTGTGGACCACGTACAGGCGAATCTAATTTCTAGTTCCCAGATTCTTCGGGGAAGCTCGTGAGTGCTCTGAGAATCTTTTCCCAATCACTCGTAATATTTTTGTAATTATTCACGTAAAAAAGAAGTGATGAACCGTTTTAGAATGTTCACATCGAGTTCGTCAAAACTTTCTAACGAAGGATTATCGTTAATTTCGCACTCACGCCATTCAATGTACATTCGATTTGGCGAATATGTCGTATCTGACAGCCAGTACGCTTTTCCGAAAGGGTCAACACTTCCAGCCTGGATAAGAGATCCTCGATCGCCCAGTGCAACTTGACACGGTCGGCAGGTCTCGATTTCAGTTATCCCAAAAGGAAAACTCCTGCAAATCGGGTAAGGTCTGGGGTCGCATAATCCCACTCTCATCAACAGATGAGCGGTTAAATCCATTGACACCGTCTCACCCCCTCGTGCACGGTCTCCGACCCCCGCGCACTGTCTGCAGGTCCACCGCCAATTTACCAGATCGATAGGACCGCTCAATTTTAAATCAGCATGCGCGTGCCTCCATTCCAAGACAGCCAAGGTTTTTCCCTGATAAAAAAAAAATTTTAATCAAAATTTAATTCATTATTATTATTTTATTAATAAAGGAAAATTATATTTTATTGATAAGTTTAATGATATAAATTAAAAATAATTATGTTTAAATTAAATTTCGTTATTACAC
>CAKNYM010040459.1:33378-49294 GCA_932195095.1 Andricus curvator
AAAAAACGGATCAAATTTGTTGTCATGTCTATTTTCTCTTTTTAAATAAACTGGGGTTCCTACCTTAACATTTTTTGGATTTGCTTTTAAATCATAGTACCTTTTAGATTTTTCTTTAGCATTTTGGAGGCGTTCATTAGCTTTCGATTGAATATTATCTAATTTTAGGAAAGTTCACGTAAGTGATCGACATATGTTCTCTCAGGAGGCCTTTCATCAAAACTCGAGGGACATACTGCCTCTCTCCCGAATACCAAAGTGTATGGGGCGAATCCCGTACTTTCATGAACTGCGGTATTGTAAGAAAAAACAGCAAATCGGAGCCATTCATCCCAATTATGAGGACCTTCAAAGTGGCGCAAATACTCGATCAAGGTGTGATGGCTACGCTCCAGAGATCCCAAACTTTGCGGATGGTAAGCAACTGATTGAATTTTCTTAATTTTAAATATTTTGCAAAAATTTTGTATTACCTTGCTTGTTAAATTTCTTCCTTGATCTGATTGTATTATTCGAGGTCAACCGTATCTCGAAAAAAAATTTTCCATTGTTTTTAAGGGGATTGCGTCAGAATATTTTGAAAATACACATTGTATTGTCATAATATATTGATTTCCTCGAGGTGTTACGGGAAGTGGGCCGACGAGGTCAATTTGAATCTTTTCAAATGGTTCCTTGGGTATGTCGGTAATTACCATTGGCATCCGCGTACCTTTCCTAACAACTTTATTTCTTATGCAAATTTTGCAATATCCTAATATTTTTCCAACATCAGATTTCATATTTTCCCAATAATATTTTGATCTAATACGCCAATAGTTCATGGAAATCCCTTTATGTCCTCCAATAGTCGATTCGCGTTGATGAATTGGAGGAATTATTATCTCTCCCGAACAGACCACTATATGAAGTTCTGAGTCCTTGAAATGTTGTAGAAGAATTTTTTCTACAGATAGCCATGTTACTGTCACAAGGTTACTACCTTTATTAGAAATTTTAATGTTTTTCACACCTAGCCTTTCCATAGCTTTCTTCAGTGCCAAAATAGTACCAGAAACATGATTCAAAAAGATTTTATCATCTTTTTGATTTTTAACAGTCATACCAAAAATGTATCTATTTTTCCTCGAGAAGACTACGATATCGCCCAATGTTACTTGTTCATTTTTTAAATCGTTTACATCAAACAATTGTTTTTCAATTAACTCTGCATTAATTTCTGATTCAAACAATCCATCAGACGATAAAAAATGAGCAATGTTACCCTTACACATTGTTACTTTATCCTTGATATAAGATAAATAATTACCATTTTTAATTACTGGGGTTGATTCTACTAACATCAATCTACATATATCTGAAATCCTTATCTTTGACCCAAGATTTGTCCTTCCGCTATTTTTACTAAAGCCGATCTCTTGTCTATCAATTTCTTGAGGGTCCAGTGTCTCTGTCCCCGCAGATTAGACCAATTGTGATAATCACAATCTGTTCCAGCCTGGGGTCCCTGAACGCCAACCATCGAATTATTCAAATGCTGGTCTTTTTGAGACGGAACTTCCATATTCTCCTTTCCGAGGCAAACCATACCGGAGCATAAACCAGAAACCATTTTTACTAGACCGATCCCCTGACCATCAATTTCTTGAAGGCCTGGGGGTCGCAATTCCCACAGATTGGATCAGTCAACGAAACTGAAGTGCGCCCTGACCTGGGATCCCTGATTGCAAAACCCAGAACTTATCTTAGGTGGACTTTGAGACGGAACTACCATCATCTCCTTTCCAAAGCAAACCATCCCGGAGTATAAATCATGATCAGAATCTATTTCTGTCACCAAGGCATTTTCATTGCCTCCCTTTTTGGTTTCTATCATTTGGGCGCATTTTGTACTACCCTCGTTTCTAGCTTCAGGACTTATCTTGCTCAGGAATGCTCGTCCAAGTAATTCCTCAATTTGTTGATTATTTCCATCAACTTCAGGATCTCCCATCTCCTGCTCAGATGATAAACGGGTATGGTCAGAGTACGCGAACTTCGGAACACGACCATCCACCAACTTTACAGGGAGGAGAGCCTCTTCTCCATACTCCGGAGGATTTCTCGACAATGCGTCGGCATTTAGATTTATTTTACCTGGTTTATAGACGATGTCGTACTCATAATCGAATAATTTGACTCGCCATCTTGCAATTCTAGAATTTGCATCCTTCAATTTATAGAGCCATACTAAAGGTCGATGATAGGTGACCAAAGTAAAATGACGTCCATAAACGTAAGGTCGAAAATGTCTCACACCAAAAACTATTCCTAACAATTCTTTTTCAACCGTTGGTTAATTAAGTTCAGCATGTTGTAAAACTCGAGAAGCGAAAGATATTGGAAGATCTCGTCCAATTTGACCTTGACTTAATATTGCTCCTAAAGCATAATCTGATGCATCTGTTGTTATAATAAAAGGTTCTGTGAAATTGGGATACTGCAATATGGGCTCCGAACAAATAGCATCCCTAAGTTGTTCGAATGCTTTCTGTTCTTCATTGGTCCATTTAAATGAAATATCTTTTTTTAATAAACATGTTAGAGGTTTCGATATTTTTGCAAATTCTGAAATAAATCGCCTATAATAACCGATGAGCCCTAAAAATTGTTTGATATTTTTTCTTGTTTTGGGTACCGGAAAATTTATTATTGCTTCTATTTTTTTAGGATCTGGCTTCACCCCCTCCTGAGTAATTATATGGCCAAGATAACCTATTTCACGTCTCAAGAAATGAAACTTTTCAGGTTGAAGAGTTAACCCTGCATCTCTCAAGCGTGATAATAATGCTCTAATTTTCTTATCATGATCATCCAAATTATGTGCATAAATAACAATAACGTCCATGTAGACAAACAATTCGATTCCTTGAAGGCCAGTGAGAACCTGATCCATAACTCGTTGAAAGGTAGCCGGGGCATTTTTCAACCCGAATGGCGTACGAGTAAATTCTAAATGGGCATATGGTGTCGAAAAAGCAGTCTTTTTTTGAGAATTTTGATCCATAGGGATCTGATGAAAACCAGATGCTAGATCCATCACTGAAAAATATTTGCTCCCACCAAGTTGATCTAAAATATCAGTTATGTTGGGTAGTGGATAGGCATCGCCGATCGTCTTTTCATTTAAAACACGATAATCGATGACCATCCTCCATTTTTTATTACCCTTGGAATCTGATTTTTTGGGGACTATCCATAATGGTGAATTATATGGTGAAACAGACGGCTGAACTATTCCTGAAGAGAATAATTCATCCGTCTGTCTACGAATTTCATCCTTGTGAATATGGGGATAATGATATTGTTTAGTGTGAACGGGTTTCTCGTCAGTTGTCAATATTTTATGTTTTAAAAGATTAGTGGCCCCTAACCTATCTCCCGGTAATTTGAATTTTTACTGGATTTTGAAACAATTTTATTTAAAAAGGGGACATCAAATTCTTCTAGTTCTATCGGAGGTAAGGTTAAATGAACATTTTCGTTATTACTATTTATCATTAGAATTCTTGCTATTCCATTATTATTTAAAGCTAGACATTCTCCGCTAAAAATTCCAGGTCCACAAGAAAGACGAGGTATGTAACCTTCCTTCAAGTTTGTCTTTTTAAGTACAACCCGCACTACAGCTCTCGACCTTGCAGGTAACGTTATGGTGGCACGGGACAACAAAGGAAAATCTAAGTTTCCAAGATGAAGAAAATCATCAATAAAATTCAGAACGGCATGAGGCTGCCTCAGAGCGTCAATTCCGAGAATACCATTTTGCTCAATGGGAAAAAACTCTGGGACAAGTTGAAAAGGGGTTTCCAAGACTTTTATCATTAATTTTACTTCTCCCAGGGTACTAACCATGTCTTTGCCAATACCTATTAAATTATAAATCCTCCTTTTATTTATCCAGACTCGTGGGTCTAAAGATTTTCCTTCAATTATATTTACGCTCGACCCGGTATCGACTAATATTGTTGCTTTAGCTTTTGCAAAGAAAAAATGATCCAAAGTAATCATGGGCATTAAACTCAATTCCTCTTTGGATTTGAGTTGGAGGACAACGCGGTTATTTCCGAACCCTGTTTCAGGATCGCTGAGCCTCCGTTTGAGCGATCCTGTCTCACGTTTAAAGAATCTTCCCGTTTACGCTTCGAATTCCCTCTCTCTTTATCATGCCTAGCCTTGAGTCTACAATTCTTGAAAACATGGTTCTTCAAATTACAATATGTACAACCCTCTCTCTTTCTATCTTTGACATTATTTCCTAAATATGGGCAATATCGCTTAATGTGCCCATATTCCTTACAATTAAAACATCGTAAACTCTCACGCTCGTCACTACTTTCGGTTTTCCAATTTCTTTTATCTTGTATATGCGCAATTTTCCTTCTTGGTGGAAGATTTCGCTCGCTCTTATCGTAATGTTCAAGTTCGCATTTTTCAAGAGTTGGATTGTGGATTCTTTTTCAACTTCTCCATTGGAGATCCGCCTGATTAGCCAGTGCTATTGCTTTTTCTAGGGTATTAATTTCTTTTTCTCAAATTTGGGAATAAACATCTTTATTTAACCCTCGCAGGAAATTCCCTACACTGGTTATTCGGTAGGCTTCGCATATTCCTATTGCCTTTTCAACCGGTGTATTTTCCATAACCTGATTAATTAATTAATTTAAAATCTGATTGACCCGCGCCCCATATTCAGGTATGGACTCCTTGAGCACTCTTTTAACATTTGGTAAATCCTGCAATAACTGACTTGCATCCTCCTGTCGGGAATAAATTTGCTCTAAAGTTTGTAAGATCCCTTCCAAAATCAGTCCCACCTGATCCTGAATATGAACATTAGCCTCCCCAGTTATTTTTGTTTTAATTAACATAGTTAAATACGGTGTTTCTTGGGGACTGATCATTGACGCTGAAACACGACAATGTTCTACAATCATTTTTATAGACATATTTTTCCCATCAAATGAAGGAATAATATCTCGTACTATTTTCGAAATTTTAATTGCATCTGACATACTAGTAGAAGATGTACTAGGAGAAGGAGAATAGAGTTGCAATGAATTATTTTGTGTTCCCATATCCAAATTTAAATTTTGATTCTCCGATATTGAGTTTGAAAAAGTACTGGAAGTGGAAAGCCATTAAATCTGCACTTAGAGGTGCACGCGCAGCTGCAATGAAGGCTGGCGGAAGAAAAAATGTGAATAAACCTCGTATTCTACCTGCACTAGCGAAAGTAGGAGGATTGTTACGCTTTCTCATACCCGTTTTGCGGGTCTCAGTGCTGCCGGGGCGCTAGCTGGTGGAGCTGCTGGAATAGCTAAAGCTGCGAATGATGTAAATTCGGCAAAACAACAACTTTCAGAGAGTAAAAGGCATAATGAAGCGATGGAAGCCATTTCTTTAGGAAAAGGTATTTACTTGAAAACATACAGGCAAGGATTAGGGCTTCATCTAAAACCGTATAAACAAGCAGCTGGACTTAAACGCAAGTCAAAAAACTCGAAGTGAAGCTACCTCATCGGGCCTTCACTGATGCAGATTTACTCAAATTCGCAAAATATTTAAAAAATCCGTATTTTCGACGTGTTTTTATGCGAAATGGACTACCAAAAGGTAGACCACGTAAATATGAATGTGCTATTGTTAATCTTGATGATGAAAAAGGACCAGGAACACATTGGTGTGCTTATAAAAAGATTGACGGTAAAATAATGTATTTCGATAGCTTCGGTAATCTTCGGCCACCTTCGGATCTGTTCAAGTATTTCGGTGTTGGTAGCATAAAGTATAATCACGAGAGATATCAAAATTACGATACATTCTTGTTTGGGCATTTATGTTTGCAATTTCTGTGCAATCAAACTAAAATCTAAAAGTACCTTTAATCTATATAACTGCTGATATTTGCAATTTCAAGTCAGTTGAACGCTAGCAGTCATCACAGATGATTCATTGACACTAACATTATCGGGAACGTCTCCTATCATAGAAACTCATTATTTTCTTGCGATTGAGTTGTCTCCTTATACAAATTACGCGCTTGGACTCGTTGAATTTCTAACTTTCAATTCGATACCCAATGTAGACATTAGTCAAAATAAATTGTATGCGGGTGATGAAACAATTGAAAAACCTACAGCAAGCTACGAAATAAGTGACATAAAGCACTATTTACAGAATGCTTCAGTAAAAAAGGGTATTGAAATTCATATTAAACCAAACAATAATACTTTGCAAAGTGAAATTGATTGCAGTCACGAATTAAATTTTAAGCCTAAAGATTCTATCGGTCATTTGCAGGGCTTTTATCCACAGAGACTAGAAGCTAAACAAGTTTATGAATCTGATAAACCGGTATCAATCATAAAAGTGAAATCTTTGAGTATTGAGTGTAGCACAACGACAGGTGCATACATTAATGGTCAGAAAGTACATACTATTTGTGAATTTTTTCCTGTAGTGCTACATGGATATAAGATAGTGGAAGTACCATCTCATATCATTTACTTACCAGTGGCCGTGCAGACAAAAGATCATATACAGCTCCGTATAGTTGATTAAGACGGAAATTTGGTTAATTTTCGTGGAGAAGTTATAACAATTAGACTACACATCAAGTCTCTCTAATAATGGGTATCGTTTTCAACAAGAAGATTAGATTTCGTTATAATAAACCAGCAGAATGTCACAAGCTGATCAGTCGAAAAAGAGCAGTCAAAGGGTTAACAACTTAAAGCGCCCTCTTCCTAAAAAAAGTACAGGTCCGAAGCTCAAAAGAAGAAGGGAATAAAGAGATTCAAGATTTTTTGCACTTGTATCTGTAAATTTGTTAATCAACGTTTGATTATTTGTCGTGTAGTGGGAAATTTGAAATATTCAAGCAACAATCATCTTCGATGAGTCAATTGCGCATTGTGACATTCACGCACATCAACCTTATGCCTCATCAACCTTCAACAACAGTGATGAAATACGGATTGCTATTTAAAATCAGGACCATTGTCTCCTTCCGAGCAAAAGTTCACTTCATGTACATGGAAGAATCATAAGGACTGATGGAGCACCGGTGACAAACACAGTTTTAGTTTCTAAAGCCATCTGTCATTTGTTTGAAGCAGCAAAATACGAAATCAATGCAATAGAAATTGATAGAAATAAAAATGTTGGTCTCACTAGTCTGGTTGGCTTGAAATAAATGATGATAATCAATCACTAACCATCGCTACTGGTTAATTTGATGTACCCATACCGCTTAACATGATATTTGGTTTTGCTGAAGATTGTCACAACATCACTGACAATGCTAAGCATGAACTTATTTTGATAAGATAAAAAAGTGATGCAAATACCATCTTACAAGCAGTCCCCATTGAGCAGTATCAAATTGAAATTAATGAAATAGAGTGGTTATTGACTAGCGTTACACGTTTAGCTAGCCAAGACGTTTTCGAACTTGGGAACTGTATGAATATCCTCTACTTCCAACTACTTCAAACCATGTTTGAACAGTAAAAACCTCAACAAAATAATAAAAACCGAGATTTGTTATACTCGGATTTCAAACAAACCAAAAAAAAATACTCTTAGAAGCTCTAGCAACTTTGGTAATTGCAATCTGACTAATGTCAAACTACTTTTAAATGATCAGTGTGTTCCTTATAGTAATTGAAATCTTGATAATAATCGAAATCAGTACGGTCTTCTTTATGAAATGTACACAAACTTTCAAGCTAATTACTATGGTAAATAACCGCAACAAGTGCTATCGAGGGGGGCATTTAAAAAGTATGCACCCCTAGTAGTAATTGACTGCTCTAAACAAAATGAGTCACTGAAATACGGTCCAGTTGACGTTCTTTTGAAATTTGAAAATAGTAAAAATTTTCTCGCTCAAACGTCAGCATATTGCTTAATTTTGCATGATCGTATAGTTGAGTATGAACCCATTAGTGGTGTGGTGGAAAAGTTGGTATAAAACTGCTGTAACCAAGTAGAAATAGTTTAGTTGCATTCAAGATGCAGTACTTGGTGGATATGCAGAGCTTCGAATTGCCAGAAAATAAATTTGTATTGAAAGAATTGGCTATATTACTATTCTATGATGAGAAAGGTATAAAGTCATATTCGTTTCTCTTTTAACCACTCTGCAAGTGGAAGAACATTCCAACAAAATATAAGTCTATAAACATTTAGACAGAGCGCAATCATCATGGAATACCTTGGAATTCTGGTGATTTACCGTATTCTCTAATACCTGTAATACTCGAGAGCGTTTTAAAAGATGCAACAAAAATGTATGTGAAAGGATTGGAAAAAAAGAATTGGTTGCAACAATTTGTGGAAATATCGTGTGAAATTGTCCATATGCTTCATGTGGAATGTCTCTCGCTACAGGGAGTGTGTGATATGTTTGCAATTAATTATATTAAATGTACGCATCATATGTATGAAAATTACTTCAATTGCGCAATTGAAAATGTACTTTCACTGAAAAACTGGATGTCTTTAGAACAGTTCTACTCTATTGATTCAAATTTATAGAGATAAGAAAATATTTTTCTATATATTTAATGTATAGTCTACTTACTTTTAAGTATAATGTACTGGTTTTTGGAAATAAAAATTAGAAAAAAGCAAAAATGAAGAGAAACTTGTGTTGTTTTTTCTGAGTTCCTTGTCCTCATAATCATAAGTGCGGATAGTAGATAAGCGAATGATTAGGTCAGTGAACATCGTTGGCATCGTCCTCGGCATTGGGAGATTAAGTATGCTGGAACAGGTTGCATCCGATAGCCATATCAGTTTGAGAAAATGATTTTTCAGGTTGCATCCAATAAAAAATATCAATTTAGATTCAATTAATTTTCTGCTCTTTATTTGCAATAACTTGTATTTCACAAACAATTGTGCAGTTTTTTCGATTCGTTCTTCTTCTAATTCACATATATACAATTTATATATGTATACTATCATTTTCGTGATCAGCAATTCAAAATACATCGGTATACGTAGTTTCGAATCAATCAGATTTAGTACTATTCTGAACTGCACCCAAATCCTTAAAGATATCTCGAAATATGATAAAATCATCCTTTAAAATTTGACAAAATCCTTCAAAGGTTAATTAAAATTTTTCAAACCTTTTAAAAACTTTGCAGCATAAGAAATCTTCTCAAATGTCTGAAATCGCGAGAAATCATATGAAATCTTTGAAAAACGCTTGTAAAACCTTCAAATAATTAAGATATCCTGTAATCATCGGAACCCTATCAAATATGTTGAAATTTCTTTCAAAACCTTCAAAAACTACTTTACACAACCAGGGGATAACAAATTTTGTTGTAAATTTACCTTTTTAGTTGAAAATGCAACTATTAAATTTTCCATTGAAAATTAATCTTTTTAAATTGAAAATTGAATTAATTGGTTGAAACTTACATTACTTTGCTCTAAGAACCCTTTTTGTTGGTTGAGGTTTAAACTATTTTGTTGGATATTTGTTTTTGTTTTCTTTATTGAAAATTAATTTTTGTGAGTTTGAAACTAAACTGCTAGGTTGAAAGTTCAACAACGTTCTCAAAACTTTATTTTATTGGTTGAAGATTGAACTCTTTTGTGGAAATTAGTATTCTCTTAGTTGAAAATTAATTTTTTCACTAAAAATGTAAGTTTTTTATTTCTGTCCTAAAATTAATCATATTTTTGAGATGCGCTTGATCACGATGCTATTCGTTCGCTTCATAAACAAATAATATAGAAAATTATTTAAATAATGAATTATAAATAAAACAATTATGTGTACATCACAAGGCAAATGAGAATCGAGTGTTTCGTAATCTTTCGTAAATTATATTCTCAGAATTTTCCAGTTTTTTGTTCATAAAATTAATAAATAATATTCAATAACACCTTTTTATGATCCACCGCTCATTGTCGCTAACAGTAAGTAATTTTTTTGTCAAAATATTACCTTAAAATCCAATAGTCGATAATGATAATATAATTTTATTTGATATTATAATTTTTTTATAACAAATAATATTACTTATGAATCATTTTTCGCTTGCACACACTCCTGCGCATTGAATCCAAAAGATAATAAAACACGGAAAGTTGCATTGATGTAAAATTTTTAACAATAACAATTCAAAAATTTCTTCCATACATCAATTGTGAATTCAAAAACAACATTTTTCTATTAAAGCAGAATTTTAAATCAATTAAGAATTGCGTCCCACAAGTTACCGTTAACTATGTTATTTGATTTCGCCCCACTGTTTCTGTCGTTGCGCGTGGATAATGAGGCTACGCAACTATACTAACAAATTAATATCTGTATAAATTATACGCTGTAGCTAAAAAAATAACGAAAATACTGTTAGCAGTTAGGGCAATATGGTGTTTAAAAAAAATCGCGTCTGAAAACTCAAACTCGTGTAACTCTCTGAATTTTGAATATTCGAAGAAAAACAATTTGAATCACCTTGTAGAGATCAGAAAAAGATAAAAGAAAAGAAGCCTTGATAACCAGAATACATTCGCATTTATATTTTCTTATTTAACTTTGATCCGACTACGGATTACAAAAAAAAGTATATTTTAGGTTATTTTTTTTCTATTGAATTAATGATATACATACTGTAGAGTATCTTCATTGGAAGCAACTTCCTTAAACCGACGTGGAGATATTGGGTACTGTCTGCCTAAAGGACATTCCCTCATTTCAATTACGGTCTTATCGCCAACCGCACCACTTATCATGCTTATTTTCATGCTAGAACTATATGCATCTGCCTTACATATTCCAAGAAGAATTCCAGTATACAACAGTATTGCAAAAACGTTACCATTGGAAGTTGCTAAAACAATATGTTCTCGGTTTGGCACGGACACATATGTATTCGTTTCTGTTCGAATTTTAATTGGTAAACCGGCCGGAATGACATATCTTCGAAATTCGTATTGCCGGTTCGAATTTTTCTGGGGTATAAGCCGAATATATCCAAGTTTTGCAAGTGCATATACAAGTACTTCATGAGAAGGTGGTCTGCCCGGAGAAGGCACGGACCTGGCACGAAGAGAAGGCTCCTAAGAAGAAGTACGGGCTCGTGATTGATATCTGGTAGAAGAAGAACCAGGAATATGTTCGTCATTAGGACTCCTGCTAGCAGGAAACCTGGACCTGACACGAAGAGGAACCTCCTCTGGAGAAATCCGGTGCGGCAAATGTTGTTGTCGAGCTGCAGAAGAAGAAGAAAAAGGGCCAGGATTACGTTCGATATTGGTATTTCGTTCAGACTGTAGTGAATCGTAGTTTGCAGAAACTTTAATGAAACTTCCTGAGAAGATTGCTTGACTTTTGCCTACTGGACAATCCCTTTTTTCATCTGAAGTCAAATTATCAACTGCGCCGCTTATCATATTTATTTTTATTCGCGAATGATTTTTATCTGCCTTATAAATTCCACGGAGAATCCCACTGTCATCCAACATTGCAAAAATGTCATCATTGGATGTGGATAATACAATATATTCTTGGGCTGGCCCAAACACATTTTTTGTTCCATCTGTACGCATTTGAATCGGTTTATCGGTAGGAAACACGTATCTTCGAAATTGAAATTGTTGTTTTCTATTTGTGCGAGGAATAAGCCGGAAATATCCAAGTTGTTCTATTGTACATCCAAGTGCTCGATCTGAAGGAACCCTGCCCAGAGGAGAAATGGATCTGCCTTGAATAGGCGCCTCCTCTGGAGAAATCCGGTCAGGCGAATGTTGCTGTCGAGCAGCAGAAGAAGAAGAAGGGCCAGGATTACGTTCGATATTAGGATTCCGTTCAGACTGTAGTGAATCGTAATTTGCAGAAGCTTTAGTAAAACTTCCTGAGAGGATTGGTTGACTTTTGCCTACTGGACATTCCCTTTTTTCATCTGGAGTCAAATTATCAACTGCGCCGCTTATCATGTTTATTTTTATTCGCGAATGATATTTATCTGCCTTATAAATTCCACGAAGAATCCCACTATAATCCAATATTGCAAATATATCATTATTGGATGTTGATAATACAATATATTCTCTGGTTGGAACGGACACATATCTATTCATATCTACTAGAAATTTAATTGGCATACCGCCAGGAATAACGTATCTTCGAAATTCAAATTGCTGGTTTCGATTTGTGCGAGGAATAAGCCGAACATATCCAAGTTCTTCTATTGTACATCCAAGTACTCGATCTGAAGGAAGCCTGCCCAGAGGAGAAATGGATCTGACACGAAGTGGAGGCTCCGAAATGCGGTCAGGCAAATGTTGTTGTCGAGCAGCAGAAGAAGAAGAAGGGCCAGCATCACGTTCGGTATTAGGTTTCTCGTCGGGCTGTGAACTGCATTCTGCAAGAAGAAATAGAAGATTTTTTTTTGTTCAGCACATTTATGTCTAATATCCTTAGCTGAATTCAACGTCTCTTTGCAGAAAGCATCTTTTTGATGATTCAATAAAAATTATGGGATATAATTTTTAATTATAAGAACTACCCACCGTACATTTTTCTTGTTAAATGAACACATATTTTTTGTAGAAGACGAGTGCATAAACGATTTAATAACCATAATGGCAATAAACTATTTTCTACTATACAAAAATCTACATAAAAGAAACGGTTTTTAATATATCAAATTCTTTGGAAGTAATGTTTTACTCAGTTTTTACTGTCAATTAACACTTGAAAAACAATCATTTTAAATAAGCCAAGTAAATAATTGAATTTCAATTTTTCAAAATTCCTTAAAGAAGAGTTGAGCGTCAAAACTTTCAAGTTGAAAATTATTAAGGCTCACCGTGTTTGAATTTAAATTAACTAATTGTTTTATTTTGGGATTTATTCTGAATTTTTTAAAATTCTCCTAGCATTCTTATAAACTTCATTGGACTCTTTTGAATTCAAAAGAACATTAGACATATTAATAATGCACGTTAGTCACTTTTAGTTAGTTTTAGTCACATTTTGGGTTAAAAATTATTATATCAAGGAACTGTATTTAAGAACAAAATCTCATCTGCAAATAACGTTCAGACTTGATTTCAGTTTTGTCTCTTTATTGACTTTCATTTTCTATATATAAATATATTAAAAATGCATGTATTGATATACATATATAATCAGATCGTAAGATACATAATATGCAATGTACTAGCTGTTACCCACGGTCAGTGGCATTTGATTACCCTGTCTGGGGGGGCCCCCCGCGGGGCCACCTCATCTGAGACTACCGTATAAACATGTAGGAATTTCTCAGAAGTTTACATGCGCCGCTGTGCCCTTTTCCCATTTGCCCCCCGCCCCCAATACTTTTACGGCCTGTCTGAGAGCCCAACGAATATGTGTGCATGATTTGGTGCAGATTGATAAAAAACTATGGATTTGCATGAGCATCATACGTTTTAGACCACTTTATTTTATATATTAGATAATAATATATAATATAATAATACATATATACATATACAATTATCCCCTTCTATATTAACATCATTGTAAATTATTTAATTGCAATTTTGTAATCCATTGTTAAGGAAATTCATCATTTTTCCTTTCTTGTTTGATGTTTTTAAAAAAAATTTTAAATTCGACTTTATGATAGAAAATGTTTTTGTAGGTTTAAAATTTAACTATTTGATTTGTCATTCAGAAATTATTGTTAAAAAGTATATATATAGTTAAAAGTTTGTCATAAGGACAACCGCAGGATTTCGCTGGGAGCGGGTGCTAATCTGAAAAATTGCACCCGCTCCCAGCGAAATCGCGGTAAAATTTCAGCTGTAACCACGTCTCACGACCGTGAGATAGGTGGTTAAAGTCTGCGACGAACTCAGTACGATGGTCCGGCAAAAGTCTCGTGCACCCTGAGGACACGGAGCGACCCAAGGACGACCGCCTTCTGTATTTTCCCCGCAAGTGTCTCAGCATTTTGTTGGCACGCAGGGATGCTTTTCAGGCTATTAACTAGTGAAACCTTGGCACTTCCAAGAGCGCCGATGATCAAGACGATTAGCTTAACAGAATATTCCGGGTATGACCGTCGCAACTCCCTTATAAGGTCTTTATACCTCTCTTTCTTTTCTTTCTCCTTGGCTGTGACGTTTTTGTCAGCTGGTGCCGAAAATGCGATAACGAACATGGTTCGTTTCTCGAAGTCAAGGAGAACTATGTCAGGCCTCGAGTGCGCAACAGAAACAATTGTCGAGAATATGAAGTTCCAGTATATGCGGCACTTCTCATTTTCGACAATTGACTTTATTTCTCTAGGAGCGTTTAGCGGAGAGGTATTTGGGCTAATGCCATAAGAGTGACAGAGATGGTAATAAAGCACTCTTATTGCCGCATTGTGCCTTTGGATGTAGGTCGTTCCCGCATGAGTTGGACAACTAGATAGTATGTGTCCTAGATGCTCGGGGTGTGCATGACGCGCTCTGCAGCTATCATAAGGGAATGTCTTGGCTCAAAATGTGGCGACGGTATGCTAGAGTGGAAATGACACTGTCTTGACATGCCAAAATGAAGCCCTCCGTGCCCGACTTCAATCCGGGTGATCTAAGGAAAGCAAACGTTAGCTCATACGACATCGACTGATCTTCCACATTTCTGTGGAAGATGCCGTGCATCCTCTTGTCGAGGAGCTGTTCGTGGAAGTTTTTCTCCTGTGCTTTCTTAATCCGGGCCTTCAGGAGTGAGTATTCAAGATGGATAAGATTTGATACATTTTGCTGACCCCTAATATTGAACTCAAGGCCGAGTGTTTCAGCAGCCTCCTCCGCTGCTTTGTACAGAAACGCCCCTTTTCCCACTTCTTCGTGTTTCCTGACCATTTTAAGAAGAGGGTCTTGTCCATTTGCAACTATATGTGCTGTACCCAGAATGAGTCTGTTGTGAAGACATTCAAGATTCAGTATTCCGCGACCACCTAGGCGGCGTGAGATGCAAAGTCGCGGAACAGAAGACTTAAGGTGCATGCTCTTGTTCATGTGCAAAACCTTTCGCGTCCCGATATCAAGGCATCTGAGCTCGTCCTTCGTCCATGGAACCACTCCAAATGAATAGAGTACTACCGGGACGGCAAGCATGTTCGTTGCAGATACTTTGTTTCTCGCCGACAGTTAGGAAGACCAAATCTGCCGGATGAGACGTTTGTATCTGCATCGGAGAGTATCCTTTATACATGTCGCGTCTTGAATGCGGCTCTGTGGCACGCCCAGGTATGTATAGGTCTCTCCAGCGCAAAGGTGTCGTATAGCGCTTCTGTCAACGAGCTCAGGATCTTCGGGGATGCCATTAAGTTTTCCTTTCTTCAAATTAACCTTGACGCATTTCTCTAACCCGAATTCCATTCCAATCTCTTGAGTGTACTCTTTGACAATTTTCAGAGCTAGATGTAGTTTCTCTTGATTCCTAGCATAGATCTTAAGATCATCCATGTAAAATACATGAGTGACCTTATGCTTTCGGTTTCCAGGTTTGCCGCAGAGATACCCTTCAGAATGGCGAAGTGCGAGAGATAGTGGCAATAATGTGAGGCAAAAGAGGAGAGGGCTCATGGTGTCGCCCTGAAATACACCTCTCTGAAAGGTGATACTGTTAGTGATCACACGATGTTTTCCAGATGAGATAGTAAATCTGGTTTTCCAAAGCGGCATTAATGTCTCTATGCACCTCGCGATGTGTGGATGAACCTTTAGGCTTTCCAACAGACAGATGATAAGTCTATGGGAGGTTGAATCGAAAGCTTTCCGGTAATCAATCCAGGCCATCGATAGAAATCGCTGATAGTATGCTGCGTCTTTACAGACACATCTATCGATGAGCAAGTTCTCCCGA
>CAKNYM010040460.1:0-18322 GCA_932195095.1 Andricus curvator
ATACCCTGCCGATGAAACAGCACTGAAAAAGCACTGGCGAACGGCACTGGGCCGCCAGTGCTTTTTCAGTGACTGTTTCTGCTGATTTCGGCACCTAAACCGCACTGAGGGTGATGTGACGGTCATATAATGGTTCTATTGTATTCGTCACGTACCGGACAGGCAGAGTGGTTTACTGCAGTTGGCCGCTACCAGCCCGAATCCCTTTTTAAAATTTTCTTCAAATTATTAACACTTTTTTTTAATTTATGAATTTTCTCATTATATATATTTTATACTTATAAATTATATACTAATATACTATTCTGAAGTTGAATTCGAAAATGTTGTCTGTTTTGGCGTATCTCATTCCATTTACGAGATACATTAGGTTCATTCGAATTTTAAACTTTTCAAAAAAAAGTTAGATATCTGAAATCATCGAAACCCGTAAATTCTGAATTTCTAACTTTCGCAGAGGTAATTTCAATATTTCACAAATTTTAATTTTTCATTTTTAATCCCTTTCAGCTGGTCTACTTGGTAGCCTATTCGCAGGTATAAAGGGAACTTCTGCAGGCATTTAAAACTGTAATCTGAGTAGCTTTAAACGAGCAGCACTGAAACGGCACTGGGCAGTGCTTTTTGAGTGCCGTTTCAGTGCTGTTCCATCGGCAGGGCTTTCACACGATTGCAGATCCGCAACTTGCGGACTTGCGCAAGTCATGTGTTGTGAAAAAAGAGACTTTTCCGTCTCCGGAAAAATCTGCGATTGGCGGTAATTTGAATCCTCAATTTTTACAAAAAAGAAAATTTAATGCGTTTCAAATGATCCTGTATTGATCTAGAGATAATTATGGAAGAATTACGGCGATGTATTAAATAGATTTTTAAATGTTTTTATGAAAAGAAACTGATACATGCAAATCAGCTGATTTCTCTCCAAGTTCCACGAAGTAGTATAAGGAGATCGAACTCTAATATAAGAATACCCCCCATTTTTCCGTGCCCACTTCCTATAGCATACCCACAGCATACCAGATTAAGTATCGTAGCGCCTCTCATGAGACAATTTGAAACTGTTGTAAACCAACGGCAAAACCTATGTTATAACGGTCTTCCGCAAGAGGCGATAGAATACGTTATCTGAAGTGCTATAGGATGTGGGTACGTAAAAATGGGGGTACAATTTTCCGAAATGGCCCATAGAGTTGGATCTCGTTATACTACTTCGTGCGAAGTTCTGTGTGCATGAGTTTTGGGTTTTTCGTGTTTCGCATGACTTTTTTAACAAAATAATTTTTTTATGCACAGAAGGTAAGTGTTTTTGACATTTATGAACATAATGATATAATGCATTTGGTAAGAATAGCCTGTATAAGTTTTGCGGCACGTCTTTGTGCAAGCGAATCTGACATAACCCCAAACATAACCTCTATAGTTGCTTTTGAAAAATAATAATCAACATGCTTATTGATTCTGATATTTTAAAAATAAATTCTTATAAGTTCTTCAGGAATGGATGCGTTATAAGAAATGGTGCAATATCGCAAAACATGTACAGGCTATTGTTTGCAAAAGCATAATATTATTATATTGATAAATGTCAAAAACACTTACCTTCTGTGCAGAAAAATATTATTTTGTTGGAAAAGCCACACAGAACGCGACAAATCCGAAACTCATGCACACGTAACTTTGAGAGGAATCAGCTGATTTGCATGTGCTTGTTTCTTTTCATCAAAACATTGAAAAATTTATTTAATGCCTTACCGTTATTCTTCCATAAATATGATTAGCTCAATACATTTGCCTATCATTTGAAACTCTTTAAATTTTCTATTTTAAAAAATCGAGCATTCAAATTACCGCCATTCGGAGATTTTTCTCCGAATGAGGGCGCTTTCACACGATTGCAGATACAGAGGCTCCAGAGACAGTATTATAATTATACCTAGCCGGATGCCGCCATTTTGCGAACGGATGCTACCATTTTACGTTCAGGTTTTCTATAGTAGCCCTGGCGGACCGAACGAACGGAGCGTATACGCTACAGCGTATCCTCACAGTATCCACATCGTATCCTTTCCGTATCATGCAATAAAAACTCATTAAAAAAGGAAGATGAACATTTCACTTGTTGAAATTCGGATTCTACGTGAAATTTTGCGTTAAAAGGTCACGGAGTAATCGCAATAGTGGGCTGAAGGCGACTTCAAACGCATCGTCGACGGATAACGCCTATTAACTGCTACTGAACGACGGTGCGTTTGAAGTCGCTTCAGCGCACGTCATCGATAAGTATTATATTTTTTTAAAGTTTTTAATGTTGCAAGAAAAACTATTGCAATTACTCTGTGACCTTTTAACTCAAAATTTCACGTAGAATCCGAATTTCAACAAGTGAAATGTTAATCTTTCTTTTTTAATGAGTTTTTCTTGCATGATACGGAGAGGATACGATGTGGACACTATAAGGATACGTTGTAGCGTATCCGCTCCGTTCGCTCGTCCGCCAGGGATTATATCTATATATACCAAAATATCTATGAGAAAACTGAGCCAATCAGAAATAATGACACTAGGTTGCCACACTGTCTCTGGACCCTCTGTCCAGGGGCTCTGTGAAAGAGCCCTCAACTTCACCGGCGTGAGGTGAAAAGGTCGTTATGATCATGACCGGTAATGTACGGTCATGACGGTAAAAGTTGGTAAAACGCGGTCAGACCCAAATATCTCCATAAGGAAAGTTTTTTTTTTCTAGAAAAAAGTGGTTTAGATGTTAGGAAATACCCTATGATAAACTTGTACAAAAAGTTTTTCGGTACTAAATGTTCTAGTTATTCTCAAAGTTATAAAAATGCGAAAAAGCTGACCATAGCAGTCGACACTTTTGGCAGTTTCGCGCGAGTTTCGAGGGGAATTTGAAAATGACACTTTACAAATTGACACTTTACATTGAAAATCTGTTGCATTTATTAAATAATATTTTTAAAATAATGTCTAGTTATGTGCTAAGTTATTTTAAATTTCATTTCAATGAATATGACATTTAAAAATTAAGTTAAGTACTGTGTATCGTATAGGTTATATTCCCTGAATGAAAATACTGTTTTTTTGTCTTTAAATAAAATAAAATTGATATCTAATTATTATAAATTTAGATTTATGAGGAATATGTGTGAATAATTTATTAATTGTTATTATTTATATGTGAAGAAGTAATTATTATAATTAAAAATGGGGACAATGACAATACAAATAATAACAAATAATACATTATTTACACAAATTACTCATAAATCTAAATTCATAATAATTAAATATCTATTTTATTTGAAGACAAAAAACAGTATTTTCATTTGGGGAATATAACCTATACGATACACAGTACTTAACTCAATGTTTAATTGTCATATTCATTGAACTGTTATTCAAAATAACTTAGCACACTACTAACTATTATTTTAAAAATATTACTTAATAAATGCAACAGATTTTCAATGTAATTTGTCCATTTGTAAAGTGCCATTTTCAAATTCTCCTCGAAAATCGCGTGGAACTGTCAAAAGTGTCGTCTGCTATGCTCTGCTTTTTGGAATTTTTATTACTTTGAGAATAACTGGAACATTTAGAACCGAAAAACTTTTTGTTCAAGTTTAGTATAGGGTAGGTCCTAACAACTAAACCACTTTTCTCTATTAAAAACCTTTTCTGATGGAAATATTTGGGTCTGACCGCGTTTTACCAAAATTTACCGTCATGACCGGTCAGGTTTTGGTCATGACTGTGAAATACCGAGCAGCGCCTATCACTATCCATGAAGGAATAATAAGGAGACCGATCTCCGTACATGCGATTTGTTAGGAGCAGCGGCACCGTGAGTGCCAGGCCTGTAAGTAATAATCACTCTTCACTTAGTGCGCAAGCGCCACGTGTCCTCTTCTCATGCACAGAAAAGAGCGAGTAAGGCAGCTTTTGAAAATAAACTATGTTTATCAGATTATGCGAGTTTTTTTTTTTTTTGCTACCGGCAAAAGTTTTTCGAGCTATCAAGTAAAATGAGTGTGTGTGTGTTATGTATAATATAATTAATACTTTATTAGTTAAGTGGATGACATAAGATTGCGGTTATCAAAGGAGTGAATTATGAAAGTCGTAGGTATAGATTTTTAGAATTTAATGAAATTTTATGAACATGAAGTCTTGAAATTGCAATCTATACTTACCACTTTCATAACGAACTTCTTTGATTACCGCAATCTTACACTTGACTTAATTATGTATTCACTCAACCAAAATTATTAATTATTATAGTTTACACCTTTTACATACTAATTTTACTCGACAGCTCAAAAAACTTTTGCTGGTAGCAAAAGAAAACAAACTCGAATAACCTGATAAACATACTTTATTTTCAAAAGCTGTCTCACTCGCACTTTTACTGTGCATGAGAAAAGGACACGTTGCGCTTGCGCACTGACAAGGGGACCTTTAGGTACGCTTTTTTTGTTTGAATTGATACTCTTCTCAATGAAAGTTACGTACCAGAGGTTTTCTGAGAAAAATCAAGAAGACGCTATTTTGACCGACTTTTGAGAAAAATGCATTTTAAAAATTGCGAACGGATGGTCATCGAGCCGGTGTAAAAGTATTTCGAAGCGTCGGTAGCTCCCTGGTAGAGCGCTCGGTTGATAGCCGCAAGGTTGCGCGTTCGATTCACGCTATCCGTACTTCTTTTAAATTTTTATTTATTTATCAAAATGCTTGTTTATTTAATTTTAAAATAACATTTAATAAAATTATACCATTCAATGATTATTTATTCCTTATTTTCAATAAAAACTCTGTTTATCGTATTTTTATTATCACTCGTTTGGACAATTGTGCATTTTATTAAAATTCTTTATTCTTCAATAGTTTCTAGTATTTATTTTTTTAAATTAAAGTATGTACAAAGTGTTTCAAACGAAAATTTCAACCATAAATACAAAATTAAAATGTTTTCCGCAAAATACAAAAAAAAACACATAAATGATAGCCAATTATCTTTAATACATTTACTTTTTTACATTTACACTTATTCTTTACTATTATTATTTATATCATTAGGATTATATAATATCGCGCACCAACCAGAGTAATACTGGTCGTAAAAGCAAGAAAAACAAAAAGTGTCGCGACATCTGGCACATCTAATAAATGCAGATTTTTTAAATTTACATGGTTTTTTCAGAACATCGATGGGAAAGCCTACTTCATTCACATTCATTCACATCACATAACACTTCACTGACGTAGACGATTTGTTGGTTCTCTTCAGAGGCTTGTTGCAATGCGGAGGTGTTACGAAATCTCGGTGTGGTGGGATCATGGGTACTAACTTATGCTGGTTGAAGAGCCTGCACTGGTAATTGAATTCGTGGCGCAGAAACAGGGTTACTGTTCGAAGAAGCATTCTCCCGTCTCTCTCTCAAGGGTGGTAGAGATTCCATTGGTTCATCCACTGACGAAAGTACCGAGAGATGCCCTAGTAGCAACGTCTGCCTTGTATGACAGACGCGGGAGAAATGGCGGGAGAAATGATTAGACCAGACGAAGAACAGAATCTGGTGAATAAAGGAACCAGACTCTGGTATTTAGTTTAAGCACTAGTAATTAATGTAGAATATAAATAATGAAATTGAAAATCTAGCAATTGGAAATTGGAACGATTCACAAGTATGAACAAACATGCAAGCATGCAAGCTTATACGACAACAGGTTATGTTTTTAATATTTCGGTGTGTCTCCTGGAATGTTGTGACGTCTCCGCAGTATATTCTCCCGGAAAGGGTTGAAATATAGTGTAAAACTATTACAGAAACCTATATAGTACCACTTTACGTTATTTTAATTTTGTCTGGTGTATATCATGACCAGTCTGGACCAGGATCTGCTATGCTAGACTCTGGTGACAGAACAGCACGCCTAAGCGGAACCAGCCGGGCGCCAGGCTGCAAACAGATTCTTCTTTTTCTGGCGCCTAGATTGCGCCAGTCTGCAGTTATCTTGCTACTAGGGTGTATTTGGGGTGATGACACCACATGTCTTGTTGATCCAGGTGTGTCGTTTGATGTTCGTTTTCGCTGTATACAAGTCCAGCATATAACCCCCATAGTCAGCAGTTTAGAATGACCAAGATACAACAGGAACAATGAAGCCAGCAATCCTATACCCACATAGGATCTATGTACTAAGGTTGACTGGGTTGCCTGCGTTTGCCGTTGTGAGCTAAAATCATATAAATTTTGCTCTAATTGATCTAATGTGTTCTCGCCCTCCTGGTATATGGGGTCGTTTTGATACACTAACGATGTTTCTATGGCAGAGTGAGTTTTGGGTCCTATAGTTTCGAGTTGCAGTAATTTATTGGATGTTTGGTCAAGTCCAAATGAACAGCGGGTTCGTAGATGTTGATGGTTATCCCAGCGAGGGGTTCCAATCCGGGCAATGTTACTAATGCTGTCCTTAGAGTGCATCCGGGTGAAAGTCGGACCAATCCCACTCCATGTAACCTCATTCTCACGCTGGCTACTTTAAAGCAACGTATCTCTGCGTCCAATTGAGTCATGGTAGAATAAATCCAACCGTTGAGTGATGGTATACCTGGCAAAAGGGCAGGTGGTTGTAGGAAACTTGGATGTCACACAACTTAAATGATGAAATAGTTGGGTTGAGTAGCATTTGGAGTTCACACGACGGTTGAGTTGCCTCGTAGATAGGCAGGGGGCCATTCCAGAAGGAATAGTCCACGTTGTTTTTGCAATTTCGACGAGCTTATCTGGTTAGTAGCATATAGGTTTGTTTGTTTTCCTCTAGGGCTATATACGTGAATGGTGATCGAACATACGCTGTTCCGGTGCCGTTTCCCAAAATAGGCTGTTGAACGGGTAAAGCATGTAATTCGTAGAGATTGTATTCCGTCTTATCTATCAATGGAATGTCCATTATAATTTGAAGAGTACCATTTTCGGAGAAGATGGTGATAGTAGCCAGTTGAGCCAACTCGTATGCACTGATATGCGGGCCTGAGACTGGGAAGGATACCTTCGGAGCATGGTCCTGGATGTCCCGAAATATGGGCTCCATTTGTTGCGAAGTGAGAAGTGACGGCTGCAGTTTTCCTTCCTGTGCTTTGTGTATCGCATCCAACAGTTGGTGGGCCGAATGCAGATAACCGTCTATTCCTTGTTCGATGGAGTGGAGATTTTGAGTTAGCGCTTGGTCATAAGTGATTCGATCAGCAGATGTGGCTATTTGGTTCACCTGAGCTATCGTTGATAACAGTTTTAATTTTAGCCAGTTTTGTTGAGCCTCTAGTTCCGTCGTGAGTTGATGTTCGTGCTCAAGTTGAGACCGCGCTAAGTGGGTCTGCTGCTCCACTAAATGTGATAGGTTAGCTTGGGCCTGGTTGAGATCGTTGATCTTAGAGTTCATAATGTGGCCATCATCATACGTGAGCAGCCCTGCCACTGGACCAACCAATCCGCCGAGGAATCCCAACATCGGTGTCGCTCTTCTTGATCTCACAGCAGAGGGTAAGTTGAGGAGTAATTTCCTAGTTGAGTGCCGAGTTAGCTCTTCAAACTCCTGTTGAATGATGTCCTGCAACCGAGCGGCTGCGTCTAATTTAGGCTGGAGATTGTAATTGTTAATAGTACGGTTGCATTCCTCTTCCAGCATAGGTCGACAATATTTGGGTAATGTCTTGACCTTAGTTTGCTAGTGATTCAAGAAACTGTAGATCTTCCTAACATGCAGGAAAGTGTTACTGCGCCAGTTAGTAGCCCTCATTCGCACCTCCCCTTGATGTTCGTAGTATATCCCCGTGCTTGCCTGGAACTGAAGATGCTCATAGGTACTCTCTGCTTTCGTAGAACTGATCCATGAGATGGCGAGGACCAGTGAAGTCAACTGACGACCGTGCATGTACATTGTTACTGTTCGCGCTAGGCAACAGATACACTGACCGAACAAATCTGTTGAAGTGAATTAGGAGTTAATGCTTGAAAGACGACGAAACATTAATGTTTATACCCACACAAACATACATACATATCCATAAATATACACTCAAACACATGCGTACACACATATATATATATATATATATATATATATATATATATATATATATTCTTTTTATAACGGGATAACGCACTTAATAGTGAGCCACCAAGAGCTTGTCCGCGTGCTTTGTGAATCTTGTACCATCGTCGGCTTCGAGAATTACATTATGATTCTCAGTAAAGCCCACGATGGTATAAGTTCCAGTGGCTCGCTTGTCGAACTTATTCTGGCGTACGTCCTTGAAAACAATCACTCGGTCTCCGATCTTGGTACTCAGCGGTCGGTATTTCTTATCGTATCTTAATTTTAAGTGCTCTTTTGCCGAGATCATATTTCGTGCTGCTATCTTTTGAATTTCAATCAAACGGACTATTAGGTCTCGAAAATAGGATCCATAGGTTTCCAATTTTCCTGCAGGAGGGAACGAACTGGGCATTCGCGCGACATGTCCATAGAGTAATTCAAACGGGGTGAAAAATTCGTTGATTCATGGACAGAGGTGTTGTATGCCAACATTGCGAAAGGCAACAGCTGGTCCCAGTCGTCGTAGTCATTGGCATAATGTTTTACATAATCTGTCAAAACTACGTGACTGCGTTCTAGTGAGCCGTTAGTCTGGGGACGATACCCCGAGGTGGTTAATTGCTTAACCCCGAATATCTTCTCCAGCTTTCGCATGAGTTTACTGATAAAGCTTCCCGCGCGGTCCGTAAGGATGCAGCGGGGAGCTCCATATTATGCAAACAGATTCTTGGCCACGGCATGAGCCACAGTGTTCGTTTTCAAGTCCGGAATCGGTACTGCGATGCACAGCTTGGAAAAATTGTCCTACTTGGTGAGAATGTGTCTATTACCATGAGGGGTGGTCGCTAGTTTGCCAACGGTGTCAAGAGAGACCCTATCGAATACTCCCAAAGGGGTGATCGTAATAACCATGGGCTCGCGTGTACGGGCCCGTATTAGTTTGTTTTTTAGACAACTATTACACTCTCGAATATAATTAGTCACATGTTTTCGCATGCCCGGCCACATATATTGCTCTCGGAGACGCCGGTATGTTTTCGTTACCCCTTTGTGCCCGCTCAGAAGACTGCCATGGTATTCAGAAATTAGTTGCCGCCGAAATTCCTCTGGTGGGACTTCTACTTTTCCATGACAGATCGTTATGGTGGGTGGACCATCCCGAAATACGTCGGCTAGCAATTCAGCTAACTTGTTTTGTGGTACGTTACCTAACAAGTTGCTTGAACTGGCCATACGACATGTTCCGTGCTGGTCTCGGGTCAATGCTGCTTGCAGGTTTTTAAGGCCTTCTTTAACGACTCCCCAATCAACATCATCAAAATGCTTTTTCTGGATAACAATTGAGTAAGTGTTGTACTTACTGGCTGGAGTTACCATTACTTGTCCCTTCTGAGGTCGCTTTTCCCACAAGTCTTGAAGGTTCACGCGATCAATGGCAATCAGTAGTTTAAAGATTGGAGTCGGTGGTTCGCAATCTTATGCAATGAAGTGAGCGTAGTGATCTCGCACATACGTCAATGGCTCAGTCCACTTATGAAGAAAGCAAGAAGGGGGCGATCCAACCACTTTCAGCCCGTGAGTGACCGGCGTCTTGGGTTCTTTGGGTTCCTCGTCTGGCGAGGGGGTGGGTGGATCGATGTAAGGCATTTCCATTTGTAAGGATGCTCCAATTGGAGTTGATCTTGGAACTACGTCAAAGGAATTAGCTGTTGATATTACTTTGTATATAGCAGGCATGTCCCGAAGATTCCTTTTAGGCAGATTTTTTCTTGTCGCCAGGGGGTCGAAAATTTTTTCCTCTTCCGCCGCTGGAGTCGAGCGAGCGGAAGGAGGCAGGGCCATTAGAGGAGTCTGAAATAGGGACCGCCTGGGTGGTGGTTGCCCAATGATGGGAGAGTCCACCATCTCTGGTGTATCCCTAAAGCGTACGGTACTCTTTCGATGTCCCTTCTCCGATTCGGAGGGTACCCGATCCTTTAGCCCTTCTGAAGGCTCTGATATGGGATCCTTTTGCTCAGCTCTGTTGCGTTGCTGAAGCTGATTCCGGAATGATTCCAAAAACTTAGTTACCCTTTCAGGAAGAGGATCATTCAGTCCTGTACAAGGATCCGTGCTTTCCAAATGGAGTAACACGTCCTGATCTTGTTCTCCTTCAGACACTGCTGTGATTTCGAATTGGGCCGCATCAGGCCGAGCAGGTTGATTTAACCATTCTTGGTCCCAAAAGTATGACCGATGCCCAGCCATAGACTGATCGAACTCAGCAATGGACTTCTGCTGGTGCGGTTTGGGCTAACATCAACGATGCCTCCGAGAGGTTTTTCGGTAAATTCTTCCTCTTGGTTTCTTTGAAAAGTGCTAGTTTCAGGCACACTGGAGGTTCTATCCGTTCGCGTAATTCCAGCGCGTGCTAGCTCGTCAGCTGCTTCGTTACCTACTACCCCCTGGTGGCTTGGTACATGATGCCAAGTCACCTCTAGAGGTGCCAAAGTTTCACGCAGATCTTTGAACTCGGTTTTATTGATAACAGGCTGTCCCTCCGCCATTTTCCACCCGTTGGTCTCCCACGTGGGCATCGCATCCACTTGGTACAACTATCTATGAGAAACTTCGAATCGGTTAAGATACTCAGCTTGGTTATTCCGTTTTCGAGCGCTTTTTGGGCAGCGGCGGTTGCAGCTTGGATTTCCGCGGAGTTATTTGTCTGACGACCCTGGGCTGGTTTTGATAGGTTCCAAGGGTGGTCCTGACGAAACCAGACTCCCACGCCCCCTTTCGGCTCTCCTTTTTCGTCATGAGCACATGCGCCGTCTATGTACACATCAGTTGACTTATTGCAGAGGGCAGGAAGATGTGGGTTGGGTAGGCAAGGCGGGGCAGTTTTTGGTGGTACTTTTACAGCAGGGTGTACCAGCGTAGGTTCGATGCTAGGCAGCAAGCTATAATCCTTTCTGTAAACTGGTGGATTAGAATCATCGCTGTCCTCTGAGGATGCATCATCAGAAGATGAATTGTCATGGCTGGATGCTGTCTTTGTAGATCCTCCCGTCATACGCTGTCGCAAACGAAGTCGGCTGGCGATGCTGCTTTGATCCAGCATTGGAGCCTTATAATGCGACGGTGGCTTGTAGGTTTCGCCAGAGTCTTCAACTTCCGAGGTCCCTAGTAAGCGTGGTCGGCGCTGAGATATGACTTCCCTACGCAAGTTTGGCTGTACTTCGGAGGTTTGTGTCCTTTTCTTTAGAATGGGCTTTCTCAGCGCAGGCCTTCCCCTTTTCTTGCCTGGTACCGGTATTTGGGTCGTTTGAGCTCTGATACTTGTCGATGGTAAGGAGTGAGCCCCTGATTCTGGGCCTATAGGATTACCTTCTTCTTGGACGGCCTGCCCGGTTTGCTGCCGCGACAATTGGGTTGTTGTGCTTGCGGGGTCCCTAGTGTCTTCAGTAACCTTGGTCAATGTGGATTTTAGCGGCAGGGGGCGATACCGATCTGCAGGAGGTATCCGCGTCCGCTCTAATGCACCTTCGTCGTCCTGGTGAGGGTTACTGGAATCGGCATTATTTTTGGGATCCACACCATCCATAGCATCCGTCGAGGTATTGACAGAGACCAGGTTAAACTCAGCAGCCTTTAGGTTCCTGGAATCATTCGTATGCGAATGTCTCTCGAGCCCCACGGGGTTTCCCGACAAGGCTTCCACACCTCTATTAAGTTTTCCCTTCTTATACTCAAAGACGTATTGATAGTCCTTGAGTCTATATCTCCATCGAATAAGCCTTGGTCCCGGATTGTCAGCATATGTGATCCAATGCACGAGTTCGTGATCACACGCTAGTATGAATTCGCGCCCATAGAGATACGGTCTAAAGTTTAGTACCGCGTAAGTAACCGCGAGACACTCCTTCTCAGTTATGTCGTATCGCTGTTCAATACTTGTTAGTATTTTAGAGTAATAGGCAACTGCAATATCTACCTTCTCTATCTCTTGGGTGAGCACGGCACCCACGGCATACTCGGAAGCATCCGTAGTCAATTTAAACTTTTTCGTGTAATCTGGGTATATTAGTATCGGCTCTTGGCAAAGGTAGTTACGTAGTTTAACGAAACTTTCTACTTGTTCCGGTGTCCAGACAAACTTGGATTCCTTTTTTAGTAGATCTGCTAAGGGTTTGGCCAATTTAGCATAGTTCACTATGAATCGCCGATAGTACCCTGACAAGCCAAGAAACCTCCTCACGGCCCGCACCGTTTTTGGCCTAGGGAACTCCTTAATCGCCGAGATTTTTTCTGGGTTGGGCTTCACACCATTGCGTCCAATGATGAGTCCCAGATAGGCAATCTCGGGATACAAAAAATCGCACTTGTCCGGTTGAAGCTTTAAGTTGGCATCTCGGAGCCGCTTGAAGAGTCTTCGAGCCTTCTTGTCATGTGATTCTAATGTTTCAGAATATATGACAATATCATCGAGATAAACGAATGCTTCTGATCCCAACATCCCTTTTAGGACGGAGTCCATTAACCGTTGAAATGTTGCGGGAGCATTCTTTATCCCCATGGGCATCCGGTTATATTCAAAATGCCCTCTCGCTGTCGAGAACGCAGTTTTAGCCCTGTCGTCTGGGTCGGTTTCTACCACCACCCGATTATTCAGTTTTACAAGAAGGGACACCCTGGGAACTGGAATGGGGGGGCCCACGAGGTTATCAATACCCGCTATTCGGGGTCGTACCGAGATAGTTTTCTTTACTCTAAGATCCTTGAAGAGAAAGTAGTTTGTAACTAAAAATTCTTCATCGATATAACTTTCGACAGCCCTCAATTCTACGTCGGCTGGCGACTGTATAAAGTTCAACCTTTTTCTTGGAAGATTCATTTATGGATTTTTGAATTCACTGATTATTAGATGTTTAAACACTAGGAACTATCAAGGAATTTAGGATTGGGGGAACACAGGAGCGCCGAGAAGTCTGACCATCGAATAATTTCCTTTACCTTTAATCGGACGTTTCCCCTTCGGAAGAACGGCGCTTGCTAGTTATTCCCGTTGACTCGTTAAAAGCCTGGGGTTCGTTGCAGAACGGGGGCATTGTGAAACCTCTATACAAAATTTGCCAAAGCTAGTTGAATTCAAACATCAGTGGTTCCACCACCCCGGAATCGTAAGCGATTATTACTTAAGGGGAGCAATTGTTTGCAAGGTAAACTGAACACATGTATGTATGTATACCATTAAGCCATTTCCCTTTCAGGGTAGGCGTGACACTACCCGATTCGGGTAGTGTTTCTAGGTGAATAGTTTTCTTCATGATATCATGATATAACATGATATCATATAAGCCTTGCAAGCGAAGACTTAGTTCGACGAATGGTATCGGGGTGATACTGTACTGTTCGCACTACGCCTGCAGCATACACATGGTTAAGCAGCTCAGCACAGGCATTAAAGAAATATAATAATATACAACAACAATAATAATGTGATAATAATAATAATATACAATTTTCTGCTTGGTTCAAGCTCTGGTTTAGTTCGTTCGTTGAGCATTCAACTTATTCTTACATCATGAATACACCCAACAAGTTATTGCAATTCCCGAATACTATTCTCGATTATGCGTAGAACCCCACTCTCTCTATTTCTCCATCCCGCTACCCTAGTAATACCGAATGGAAGAAACAGAAATTAGGATGTCCAAGTAAGGACTTATCGCTCCATACAAGCTTTGAAAATTTCGTCTTCTATGTCGTGAATTTTCGACTCGGGCTCATAGACGTCTGTGCAGTGTTGCCAGATCGCAAATTTGGCTACTTCAGAGGCTCTGTGCGCGACTGAAATTGGTGATTTGCGACAAGTCGCAATTTGGGCTACTTAAGTGCGAGAGACCCGCGAATTGGGCTATTTTGCGATCGCAGCCCCAACGTCGGCTCCTGTGCTCTGATTGGTCGAGACGTTAGCGCTAACAGCAATCGCAACGTCGGCCATTACACTGTTGAGCATGCTTTTCATCCATGAGCCGTGGGACTCCGATGCTCTTTCGAAGTCGAAATCGAACGAACCTCTCTTTCTATCTCCACACGTTAGAAAAAGAGGTCCGATCGATTTTCGACTTTCGACATGGTATCGGAGTCCCACTGAAGGCACCGAGCTAAGAAGACAGCGTCACCACGTAGCTGGTTCTCAAACCACACCGTCCCCCTTTCCTCGGAACGAAATTGTGAAAGTCGCTACTTTGGGCTACTTCAAGCCGAAAGTGCGCGATTTTGGGCTATTCGAGCGTGCGCGATTTTCGTGCGACTCGGGCACACCCGACCTGCGACTCGCTTAAGCAGGGATCTGGCGAAACTGCGTCTGTGTCACAATCACTATTACCTTCGGAAGAGAGCGTTACAATCTCGATCTGAGTTTTCTGTTGATCTTGGTTGGGGATGTTCTCGCTTGTTGAAGGGGTTTCAATTTTGTCCACCCGTTGTTGGGCTTTGTTTAGAAGAGTGTTAAACAAGCAGTGAAATTCTTGGGAGGATTCAATCTCGGTGAATATGTCTTCCTGCCTTACCGGTGGCGCGTCCACGAATTGGATGTTAACTGGAACTTTTATGGTTTCTCCCGAGGGTTGAACTACCGTTTCTACCTCGTGCACAATGATTTTGTTTTTAAGGATACCTTCAATTACCGACTCTAGTTTATCTTTAAGCTGTCGTGATCGTTGTCGCTTTCCACCCGTAGGTTTTGGCTTTCGTTTCTGAATCACGTCAGACATGGCTGTGGTCTAGGGCAGTAACATCTTAAGCAATCGGTCTTGGCTATTTCTCTTGAATAATGGTAGTCAATCAAGTTATTTCCTAACCGCCTATTTTCTGAAATAATTAAAGGAAAACCGATCACACGCTGGCCAGTTAGGCTTGCAGAGTGACCCTTGGGAGAGGGTTCAGCTGGCCAGTTAGGCTTGCTTAATCTCTCTGCATTTCCATTTAATTAGTTCAAATTTAGTTTCGCACAATCACAGAATTGGTTCAAATTGTATTTATCAACATAAGTAAAATTTGAAACAGATCTAGTTATGTCATGGAACAACGCTTCGTAATTTTGGATTACCACTGTATCACCACCCTAACTGTCATGTCGACCTGACTGCAGAATGTCGATATTCGAGTGATCACTAATTGTCACCAAAATGTTTTGATTTTAATTGTCAAATTGAATGAAACTATTTCCACCAAAAATTTAGTAGTAAGTGGGGTCGAAGTTCAGATCCCACCCCTGCCACCATTCTGTCTGTTACGAACCAGCTTCTACTATGAATTAATTAATCTTGTTTTTTAATTTGGGGATGACGTCGGTAGAGTGCCACAAGACCTCGCTGGTAAGTCGGTGGTACGACAGACCAAGCTAACCGAATTAGCTTGTTTATTTTATATTTGTAGTGGGTCCGTGAACTTCCTCCTAGAAGTTCCTCACTTATTACACGTTAGTGGTGGAATAGGGACGGGGTATCGATGATAATGATTAATGTAATTACACTTTCAGTTATGTAGGATTATTTAATAGTCAAGAATAATTCAAGTTTTCCCATAATCAGAAAAGGGCCGAAGTAACGAGCGAGAGAGAGCGAGAAAGAGAGAGAGAGAGCAAATAATCCCTTCCCAAACACAATTAATGTTTACAGACATTGTTGGATGAATCCTTCCGGATTTCCTGGAACTGCCCCGCGTTTTCACACTACACACTCGCGTGCCGCCCGAACGTTGACACTTTTCAACTAATAATTTAGATTAACTCCTATGTGAATTTTGAGTGTCGTAGTATGATTATTGGTTTCCCCCTGCCATTGTGGTCTCAGTAGGGGAGACCAACACACACCAAGTCTCCTGACTTTCTGATCCTTATTCACTTATTTTGCGAATTCACTAATCTCTGGGTGCACAAAGCAATTTTAATTTTCACTCCATTATCGATTCGGTAAAAACCCGGTGTATTGCGTACTGTGAAATTTACTTTCGGACGGCAATCGCGAAGTGACGCGCGGGTAAAAGACGAGACGGAGCATGGAACCCAGGGGGTTCCGATGGCTTACCTGACTTCCGAAGTAGGTGAGAAGTCGGCGTTGAATGCTAAAGGTATCGGAACGCGATTCGCCTCGTCCATCAAAGTATGTATGATTTTGGTAGGGTTTTTAGCTGAGTCCGCACCTCGAGCGTGGGACCTCCGTCCCGGCCGGATGCACTCCGCGTGACCACTAATTGCTGATTTTTGAAAATTGTTGCAACTAAGACATTTGGAAGGCACACGTGCACTGTTGCTATGCATGCAGCTCACTTAAATTATTCATTTAATATTCTGAATCAAAATCCTATACCTAATAAAGAGTATAGGTCTTTTCAGATTTAAATGTTTATTGTTGCAAATTCTGTTTATAATGATTTTTCAGAAGAATGAAACCCATATTTTTAAATTAATGATTTCGATTCTTATCTCACCCTTGCTAATGAAAATTTAAATATTTTGATGCAATCCACTCTCACTCAATTTATTGGCTTTGTGATCAATTAATGTTCAATTTATTTATTGACTATTTCTAATCAATGAATAAATAAAGTTTTGCCATTATTTTTCGGTTACAATTTGCTTTATTCATCACTCGGAACCATCTAGCTTCCTATTCTGAATAGAATCTGGATGCGATAAATTGATCAAATTTTTTTATATCGATTTTATTCCATCGTTAAAGCCTGAAGATTGTTATTATAATTTATTAATAATTTTGAGCTTGTTTAGTTTTTAATTTCGTGAGCGGGATAGTTCATTGAAAGTTAAGAATATTATCTATATAACATTTTGGTTTTTAATAACAATTGACTTTGTTATTTAACTTTTAGTGGTGGCATGAATCGTTACGAGTATCCGGAGAATATGATTAGGAGGAGGTTCACGCTGGACGTGTTTCTTTTATCTGCGTGTGGACGGTGTCGATGATAGTCGGTGTTCCCGTACGCTTTACTATGTCTTTGACTTTTCTCTCAATTCTCACTCACTCGGTACACGGTCCAGTGGTTGCTAGATCGTATAGGTACATGCTATTAGCTAAAACGCAGAGACAATCTACCCGGACACAAGATGGATTATTCATATTGCGCATAGGCACCGCTGATCTCGTTCTGTGAATAAGTCAAACCTATTATCAGCGACGTCTACCGCAACATCATCACAGAGTTTCGAAACACAATTATTGTCCAAACTTCTGATAATAAAAATACGATAAACAGAATTTCTATAGAAAATAAGGAATAAATAATCATTAAATGGTATAATTTTATTAATTGTTATTCAAAAATGGAATAAACAAGGATTTTGATAAATAAGAAAATTAAAAAAAAAAGTATAGATAGTGAGAATAGAACGCGGAACCTTGCGCCTGTCAGCCAAGCACTCTACCAGGGAGCTACCGACGCTTCGATATACTTTTACACCGGTTCGATGACCATCCGTTCGTAATTTTTACAATGCATTTTTCTCGAAAATGAGTCAAAATTGCGTCTTCTTGATTTTTTTCAGAAAACCTCTGGTACGTACCTTTCATTGGGAAGAGTATCAATTCAAACAACAAAAGCGTACATAAAGGTCCCCTTGTGAGTGAAGAGTGATTGCTACTTACAGGCCTACACTGTTAAAAATTTCCGCTCGAAACTTTCAACAAATGTATTGGAAGTTTATTTCCGAAACGTAAGGTAACGCTACAATACAAAATGTTGTCGTTCCCAAATGCTGGTACTGCAATGGTACCTCACATGTATTGGAATTTTACAATACATTTCCAGTAGCCAGTAACACTTCTGTATCATATTGGCGGCTGGATATATCGACACCTGTTGAACCGAAAAATTGAGAGAAAAAACGCGAATCACTTCTCAGGATATTCATGGAATTCACGTAATTCATTGAATTCTCGAAAGGACCCCGCACGAAATATGAGTAAACGGCCATTCGGTCAAACTCGCTATAACTTTGAGGAATAATTCTTGATGTGATTCTGATCAAAATTTGTTATGGGCATAACCCCCAAGAATCAAGTGTTTAGGTATTAGAAGCTCCGGAAGGTAGTAGAGTGTGTTATTCTTGTGCTTGTGATGACCGATACCTACAAGTATACACTTCTTTACAACTATAGTGTTATTCTTATGTGATTGGGTATGAACAAGAGAAATCCTGTGT
>CAKNYM010040460.1:38322-51704 GCA_932195095.1 Andricus curvator
TAATGTGGGCTGAAGGCGACTTCAAACGCATCGTCGACGGATAACGCAATCAGGTTACGTATTTTCTATGCTTTTATTTCTATGTTTATTTTTATTTCTATGCGTATTTTTCGGCGGCAGGCGCGCTTCGCGCGCCTACTTATCGCCTCGTACAGAAAACATCGGTCTCGTCGCGTCAAAGATGTGGTTCCCGTCTCATGACACAATATAATATTTACATAAGCCCGAAATCAGGAATTACACATGGACAGAAACACCTATTCAAACATTTTCACTATTACTCTACATTAGGGCGTATCGAAAAAAAAGTAGTTTGCGCGAAATTCTAATAGCAATGAAAACTTTCTTTTGGCATTCAAAAACACTCCCCTAAAGTTTCATAAAAAAAAATCCTTCTTTCTCCGCATCGTAGATATAGCTAAAAATCACAAAAAACGAAGCATTTCTTAAAATTTGAACAGCAAAAAATTTTTTTTTTCAGATTTAAATTATCAATAAAAATAGTTCAAAGCAAGTCGATTTATACCTGTATAGCGATAATTCCATTAAAATATTTTTTACCCTCCCTAATTGACTTTGAAGTTTTAAAAAATCGAAAAAGTCGACTTTTTCGCTATTTTCTTAGATTCATGGCAAATTTTTCGACTATTTGACCATATAATGTGTGATATACGTTAATCAGAATGTATTTGCAGTATGTTGCAACAATAATATATACATTTGAAAATATTTTTACCTAATTTAGACACCGAAAATTAATTTTTTTGTGAAATAAAGAGCAATATATCACTTTTAGATATTTTCTTGTAATCCAAAATCAATAAAAATGATTTTAATATCGACATTCTGCATATATCATTGGTGTAACATATTGAAAGTACATTCTTCTTAACGTATATCAGACATTTCGTGGTCAAATAGTCTAAAAAATTTCCGTAACTCTAAGAAAATAAACTGCCGTGGGCAGTTGCCCGTAAGTGCCCATGCTTAAATGCGGCCCTGTATACAGGCCTGGTACTTACGGCAAAGATATTATAACCCAGATAACAATGCATGCGGATGCACATGGGCGCATGGCGTGCAAGCACGATGTGTCGGCAACAACGCAAGCACAGTGACAGCACGTTCTGAGGGTAATAAGTAATCCCGCATAGTGCCCGCACACGGTCTGCATGATATGCAGCACAGCGTGCGTCTATCATGCTCGTCAGGTACTTAGGGCAAAATGTCGGCATATAGCGTGCGGTGAAGAGTGTGGCACAAAAAGCAAATTATTACTAAAAACATAATATAGCAGTAGTGTAAAAATAAAACTCTGATAAAATTCGCTTCATGCTCTAAATATTTGTTATTTTCCAAGTTTAGTTTACAGACAAAAAGTCGAAGTAAAAGTGAATAATTATTTTTGTTCAAATTAAATAAACATTTTTTCTTGGGTTTTGGTTCGGAAAATGGTTCACTATTTTTTACTATATTTACTATACTCAGATTTAAAATGATCGAAAACAAGTTTTCAAGTGCACATTTTTAATCGTTCTACTTCTGAGATTTAAGTTCTTAAATCTCAGTAGTAGAACGATTAAAAATATGCAACTTGAAAAATAATTGAAAGTAATTAACTGGATGATTCAAAAGTATAGTGTTATTTAAAATCCCTTTGTTTTTTAACAAAAGTGATGAATAAAAGTTCTGTGTTGAATAATTTAAATTGTTCGAAATAAAAAAGATTTTCAGATAAATATATATTTCTCGCTAATACATTATTTAAGAGTTAGCAGGAATAATTTTGTGTATGTCGCTTTTGGAATAAACACCTGTTGCATCATCAGTTGTGAAAGAACAACTTTCAACACAGGAGTCTCTTCTTAAAAACGTCATACAATGTTTCCTGTTACTTATGTTATTTTTAACATCTTCTTTTCAATAATTATAACTCAAACACGTGCATGCTAGCACGACGCTGGCACGCACGTGCCGACACGCGTGCGACGCATATGCGATGCATATGAGGACACATGTCTGCACTCTTGCCCTCACATCGTGCCGATCGGTGGACACGCGTGCAAACACCATGCGGGCAAGGTGTGAGCAAATTGTTATCTGGGAAGCCTATGATAAGCCTAGATGCGGCTCGGGGTATAGTTAGAGGAACTAATTGTAGACGGCGCTCCCGGCGAAAATTGCCTACAGTGGGTCCAGAGACAGTGTGGTAACCTAGTGTTATTTTTGCTGATTGGATCAGTTTTCTCATAGATATTTTGGTATATATAGATATACTACACTATAGAAAACCTAGACGTAAAATGGTGGCATCCTTTCGCAAAATGGCGACATCCGGCTAGGTGCCACACTGTCTCTGTACCCTCTGTAAAATTGCCCGATCCCCCCATGCCTCTCAACCCGCATATTGCGCCATCAACTCTTTTGCCCCCGCACTGTTCTCCCAACGAACAAGTCCATCGAATAGGCGATGCTCGCAGTCGGTACATACTTGAAAATATAAAATAAAAATTTTATATCAAAGATTTTTTAAATTATTATTTTCAATTATTCGAATAAATTGCGCATTAAGGAAATATTTCACATATGTGTGGAAGATAATATCGACGCCTCCATTCAATATGAATCTACGTGCTAACAGCGCTCTGTATGAGACTATTCCCTATATGCTTATACACAGCGCATAGTCTCATACACGGCGCTTTCAGCACATAGACTCATATTGAATGGAGGCGTCGATATGTATTCTTGAATTTAATTAAAATGTAATTGTTTCGTAATGAATATTTTCAGCTGCTACATTTTTTATGGAAAAGATTAATTATATTGCAATTAAAATTAACTGTCCATGAATAATGTAAGTGACAAATTTTTAATAGTAATAACTAATAATTAATAACCTTGTAATTGTATTACTCACATTTTTTGAAATACACTATTATTCGACTAAAGTTAATTGTTGTAATAATGCAGAAAATTGTTCTTTTGAAAAAGGGGCAGTAGAAATTCTACTACATGAAAGTCTACTTTGGCAAATTCTACACCGCTAATTCTAAAGGCGAAAACTCTATATACAAGCATATTTATTAAACCAATTAAATGTTTTCAATGTAAACTCAACACGGTAAAATCACACACCGTAAATTTCTACACAAAATAATTGAAATTTTCAAAGAATTATTTATTAAAATATTTTGTGTAGAATTTTGTTTTATTGTTTAGACTTTATTTAAATTCACAAAATTTAAAGTATTATTTTGTATAAAATTCTACGGTGTAGGATTCATAACCATTTTGTTTTGAAATTTAAAATAATCAATTTGTTTAATAAATATGATTGTGTAGAGTTATCGCGTGTAGGATTAGCGATTTAGAGTTTTTAGATGTAGAGTTAAATTTTATAGAATCACTACAACCTCCCTCACAGCTTTATATTAAGTAAACAATAATTCGTAAATTTGTATGTTTGTGTAATTGATTATGAACTGAATAAATTATAATTAAACAATACAATTGTATAATAAAATTATTTTTTATTTTATTCGATTTTTATATATAATAATATAATATAATATAATAATTTTTATATATAATATTGGATGAACTTATTAAGAATTCACTATTAGTCAACTGAGTACCAGTAACAATAAACGAATAACGTAAAAATTTAACTTTTTGGTAGAAAATGAACTTTTTTATTAAAAAATCATATTTTTGGGTTGGAAATTCAACCGTTTTATAAATAATTCATCCTATTGGCTTTAAAATTCAATAATTTTGTTCAAAACTCGTCTTTTTTGTAGAGCAATAATCTTTTTGCTCGAAAATTCATCATTTTGGTTGAAAAATTGAACGACTTTGGTTGAAAGTTGAACTAGTTTGTTAAGAATTCATATTCTTTAAGATTCACCTACTTTGGTTGACAATTTAACTATTGCATTTTTAGAAAATTAATCTTCTGGGTTAAAAAGTCATTTTTTAGATTGAACTCTTGTTGAAAATTCATTTTTTTTTTAGTTTCAACTTTAGTTGAAACTTGATCTCTTTGGTTGAAAATGCAACTCTTTTGTTGACAATTCGTTTTTTTTGTTCAAAATTTATTTTTTTATCTGAAAATTGCACTTATCCATTTTTTGTTAGAAATTTATCCTTTATAAGTTGAAAATTCAACTTTTTGGCATTTTCATGTATTTCATGTATTTTGTTGAAAATTCATCTTTATGGTCGAAAATTAATCTTTTTGGTTAAAAATTCATCCTTTTTTATTAAAAATGTAACTGCTTGAGTCAAAATTAGTCTGGTTTGGTTAAGAATTCAACAATTTGAAAGAAATTTAAAGTATTCGGTTGAAAATTAACTTTTTGGTAGAAAATTAATTCTTTGGTTAAAAAATCATATTTCCGTGTTGAAAGTTAATGTATTTTGTTGAAAATTCATGTTCGTTAAAAATTCATATTTTTCAAGATTCACCTCTTTGGTTTAAAATTTAACTTTTTTTGTTGACAATTCAGTTTTTTGGTTCAAAATTATTTTTTTTATCTGAAAATTGCACTTATCCATTTTTGGTTAGAAATGTACCCTTTATACAGGGGCGGCGCAGCTCATATTTTGCATCTCTGGATTTTGGAGTTCGTAAAAGGGGTGAAAGTGGGAGGGGGGGGCGGTAAATGTTATTTTTTCAGTTTTTGTTTAATTTAAAGAGATGGTTCTTTGTACATCATTCCTACAAATAAATGCGTTTATAATTTTATTTAAATCTAATTTATCCGAAACAATCTTGGCGAATATGTAATATCGCCAGATTATTTAGCCGTTTTTGCCCCATTGTGAATCTTAAATACGTTTTCACCACCACCTGCACAAACAAGGCAAGTGCGATTTGTGAATTGTAAGTAAATTATATGAATATCAAAAAAATAAGGTTAACGAAACTAAACAATATTGTTGACAACTGATAATATCGTAATAAATAAGAAATTAGAAAAACATTATAAAATATACCTTGCTACAAAATATTCCTCAAAGTTCATTGATTTTTTGCGCGATTTTTGGAATGTTTATGAAAATATAAAAAAAAGATCATGAAAAATCTCAATTGTTAGGAAATTTTGAAAACGATGCAAAATTATTTTAAATTTAGTTTAAAAACGCTGCCATTGTTGCAATTTACGAGGTTTCAAGGTTTTTCTTATTTCAGTTTATCCAGTTTTTTGCACTCTTTCAAAATTCACAAGAAAAATTTAAAAATAATAAAAAATGGTGAAGTTATTTTTAATTTTTGAAAAAAAGAAAAAAATTCTCAAAAACCCCACGTTTTTTCAGAAATTTGCAGCAATGATAGGCACTAATATGGTCGACGTACCATACATTTTCTTTTTAGTAATTTTTTGTTTTTCAAGAGAAATTTTTTTTCAAATCCTTGCTTTTTTTGCAATTTTTGAGATTTTAAGGTTTTACTTGTTTTAGTTAGTCAAGTTTTTTTTACTCCTTTGAAAGCGATGAAAAGAAATGAAAAAAGAATACAAAATCACAAAATGGTAAAGCTGTTTGGATTTTTTTTTAAATTACAACACGACATTTTCTCAAAATATGTAGCTACATTTTTTTCCGTTAAAGTTTTCAGGAGTGATAGATAATAAATATTTGAGACGAACTGAGTCTTAGTTTTTTTTTTTTGCGGAAAAACGAAGGAAAAGTAACCAGCTTTGCCGTTTTTGACGCATTATATCGTTATGCCCAATAAAATAACATTTTACTGATTTGAAGTAAAAAAAATAACAGTAAACTTTTTTTATTCTTTCTTCATTTATCTCGTCTGCTTTGTAAAAGTGAAAAAAACTTGACAAACCGAAACAAGAAAAACTTAAAATCTCAAAAATTGCAAAAAGGCAAGGTTTTGAAAATCAAATAAAAAAATTTTCCTTCCGGAAAATACAAAATCTAGCCGATTTATTCTGGAATTAACCCAATATACGAACCAATATATTCTTCTAAAACTTATTAAACTTACGGTTTTCGGTATCGCAATCAGTTCCCTTCTTCTTTTGAGAAGTGATTAAGATTTTATTCTTATTTTCTATATCATAATTATTATTCTCGCTAACATTAAAAGAGCTAATGCTATTAGCGGTATTGCTATTTCCTTCTGTTATCGATGAAAGAAAATTGGAAGAAATTATACCTGCAAATTTGAAATGTTGATAATCGAAAAGTTTCTCGTCAGAAATCGCCAGAATTCCTGATTTTTCTGACTATTCCTAACAATTATTTAGTAGAATTTTAAGTAGAATAAAAAAGAATATTTGAATAAAAAAATAAATGGGGTTATTTTGAGAAACTGAATTTTGAAAACTTCGGAAAAAAAGGTTCTGACTAGTATTACGGAATTTTCCGTAAAAATAACCGGTCAAGTATTGGAATCTTACAGAAGATTCCGTAGCGGTAGACAGTTAAAAAAAATAAGACGTTGTCAAAAGTGATATTTGAAAATATAAAAAAAAATCAAAAATGAATATTTGAACATCTTTTTTTTATCAAAATATCGGAGATGTTTTTTTCTTTTTATAAGTTGTGCAAGTTTATAAAAAATTGAAGAGAGGAGGGTTTGACGTTTCTCAGTCCGGTGTGGAATATGTAAATAAATCGATAACTTTTTTTTTTTAATTTTCAAATAAAGAATTATTGTAAAAAAAATATATTATAAGACTTTCAACTTACGGTTTTCTCCATCACAGTCTATTTCCTTCTTCCCTTGAGTGTTTACGTTTTCACTCCTATTTTCGAAATCACAATTTGTATTATCACTAATATTACAAGAGCTAAATCTATCTTTCTTACGCAGGAAAAATGGTCTAAAAGCTGCGTTTTTTTGTCACTTTTTCCTCCTTCAACTTCTTCTCCTTTGCTAACATACGTGTCTGACAATCACTTCGTTTACGTTCAATCATTTTGACTTTAAAAGAGATATTCTCAGTGCAAAATGCAATCTAAAACTGAGAACTCTGGCCTAATAATTAGGCCAGAGTTTTGTGCCAATTATTGTGTTTCTACTCGTGACACAGGTATATTGTCAAAGTGACCGAAATGAGTGGAAATAACCATAATCATAGGGGGAAATCGCGTGCCCAGACTGACGGGCTCGGCGTGGAGCCCCTGTTGAGCGACAACTCGAGAACAATAAATTTAGGACTATAAACATCCAAATTTTACAAGCCCATGGTGACGACCCATGGAAATTTGGAAGTTTAAATTCTTCATCAAAGGTCAGGTACTTAGTGCTCTCTTAAAATGAACCAGTGAAATCTCACTGATTTCCAGTGAAATCTCACTGGTTGAAATAGACAGAAGTGTGTCACTGAGAATCAGTGCGAATTCACTGGTTCATTCAGTGAAGTTCCGGCACTGGTTTAATCAGTGAGGTTCACTGGTTTCTCAGCACCAGTAGTCATCTGTTCGTACGCCTTGTCGCCTGTCAGCTGTTTACGTATGGCACTTATTATTCATCGCACTTTTGTGGCAAAAGTTGTAAAATTATCTTTTAAAATCCTCACTTTATTCTCACAACAATAAATGAAGGCCGGGCTGCAATATAATGGGATATAATATGTTGCGCCTGATTGTGGAAAGACCCGTCGTAAAGTCAAACCCATGGCCAGGGACCTACCACTATCAAGCGAAAGATATTATATTCTCTGCTCATTGCAGCCAGGCGCCAAATATTTATAAAACAAACACTAGTACACAAAAAGATTCGTTTTCACTCGAGAAATGCCAAGACCTGACCGGCGACGCGCGCGTACCAGACGATTGGAGGTTCATGTCTTGCCCGCGTGGAGCGCTATATCACTGGTTCAATCTATCATTTGGCGTCACTGGTAGAATCAGTAGCGCTATTTTAGTTGAATCACTTACTGGTTCGTCCAGTCAAAGTGGAAAAGTCACAGGTTCACCAGTGATAATTCAAAATACTGATTCAACCAGTGACAATTTCACTGGTTCAGTTAAGATAGTGAAGTGCGTGAAGAATACACAAAACAAGGTATCACCGATACCATTGCCGAAAAGAGAAATCGAAAACGAACAGTGCAGAACCCAAACAAGAGATATATTTTTGAAGCAAAAGTAAATTTTTTTATCTTTCCGTCCAGTTTTCCATGTATGGAGTTTCCATGGCTGAAGATTTACATGTCTGGAGTTCTCCATGGCATCCATGCTGGCTGCGCCGCCCCTGCCTTTATAAGTTGAAAATTCAACTACTTGGTAGAAAATTCATGTATTTTGTTGAAAATTCGTCTTTCTGATAAGAAAATTAATCTTGTTTGTTGAAAATTCAATATATATTTCGACTTGAAATCTTAGGAATTAAAAGTGTTTCATATTGCATTCAATATGGTATTTACATTAATTGTATTTGAAAGAATTTATTCCTCCATATCATTACCCTATTTTCGTGAAAAATCACCCTATTTAATATGTCTAAAAGTGAGTTTTACATAAGGGCTAATACGAGGGGTTCTATCAGTTGTCGGGCGTAGCGTAAATTACTAATTTGAGGAAATAAAAGAACCTGTGATCCTATTCTTCACCTTCTTACCTAAAAACCCGCTGTATAAAATGTGAACCCGAAACACCGGGAAAGACATCTTTTTATTATTTTACTTCAAAATCGTTGCTGGTATTGGAAAATTATTTCAATAAAAGTTGTTCATCTCTATGAAGTACATATTTTTGCTTCTATCAATTTTTTTACATTTACTTATTAGAGGACTCTATGAGAAAAAATGAATCACCATTTTTAAAACCTTAAACCCCCTAATTGGATAGTTTTTCTCTGTTATCATAAAAGTTCCACAAAAATTAATTTAAGGAAACAAATCAAATTAAAAGTTTTTCCAATCCTTGGTCGGTAATTTTGCACAAGGTGGCCGTTTTAATCGAGGAACAAAATTCCCGGGCATTTCCCGGTTTGCAAAAAATTATTGAATTCTTTTTAATTGTTTGGAATTCTTTTGCTGATTTTAGTTTCCGAATTTGTATTTGGGGACATGTTACCGATGAGATATTTAATTATATTCGATTTCTCACTTATAAAGTTTAAAAAAAAAACAAAAATACACATTTTCGAGGGGTTCACAAATCGAACGATGGAGTGTACACTGATTTCAAGTGATTTCAGTGACTTTATGTGAATTCAAGTGACTTCACGCCAGTGACTTCAGCGAAGGTGTACACCTGACTTCACGAGTTGTTAACCCCTCGCGCATTTTTAAACATAGTTATACTACTGAGATATAATCTACTAGGATTATTCACAAAAATATATATTTTACAAGAAAGTGCCCGGTAGTGTGTTTTCTGTGTGGATTAATAATTTTTGTAAATAAAGATCATGGCTCCAAAGTAAAATTTGGAAATACCTAGGCCCAAATATTTGACTTATTATTTATTAAAATATTTATATATTCAATTCTCTCATAAACTTTTATTCAAGTATCCAAAAATAAACATTTTAAATGTTCTTTTTTTAAATGAAAACAGTTCGCTTTTTCGAACTTGTTTCGCAAAAAAATTTATTCTATATGAATGTTATTAATTTAATAAATTTGTTTAAATTTCGCAAACATATTCAAAATCAGAATATAAATGGAATAACAGTAACAAAAAATAAAATAATATAAAAATATGAATTATTGATGAATAAATAAATTAATTAATTGATGCAAAAGATTTTTTGGGAAAAAACGAAAATATTTCGAAAAAGTGAGTCTTTCATTGAGAAAAGCATTTAAAATATTAATTTTTGCACAAATTAAAAAAATTATTAGAAGGGAATCGAATATATTGATATTTTTCCTAATAAAAATATTTTAAAGACTGGAAAAAACTACACTACCGCCTGGACTTTCGGACAAGTTGGAAGAGGCTATTTCTCAAATCTATAAATTAGCGACGAACGATGTGTCTCATGGTCCTGAAATTCGGGATGATTCAGGCTAATATTTGTTATAAGTTTGGCTAGTCGTCCCGAAATTTCGGGATGACTAGTCTAGACGTAGCCTAATTGAAAGGATGTTTTCCCAAAACTGATGGCCAAATATTGGGTCCTAGCACTTTCACAATTTTACTTTGGGGCCATGATAATATAAAAAGCATTTAAGAACATTCTTGTCAACGACACAAAATTTTGTTTTTAGTAATATAATCGAAGCCTTAGTTGCTGAGATGCACCCTATAAGCTTTATAGTTCATACTGCTTTTGATTTTTTGTTGGGATTCTTTGAATTCTTTGAATTAATTATAATCTGTTTGGATTTCTTTGAAGTTTTGAATTCCGATGAAGATAAAAATTGCATGTGGTTAACTCCTCTCGGATATTTAATGTTTAGTTTTTTAATTGAATTCTAATTAAATAAAAATTTCTTATTCTTGTAAATTATCTATTTAATATAATTCCTATTTTAATATAGTTCAAGATTTTGCTTGAAAAATCTTTCGTTTCTTCTTATAATATCTTATATATCTTTCTATTAAAGAATAAATCTTATTCAAGATTCATTGCTTAAAACTAAGTAAGACTTAAAATTTGTATTTTCAATTAAATACGACTCGAATACTTTCAGTAGAAAGAGACTTGTAGAAATAAAACCACTCTATTTTCATTGAAATTATTAGACTCATATTTAATTGAAAATAAAAGTTTTAGATCTTACTTATTTTTCAACGATGAAACTTGAATAAGATTTATTCTTAAATAGAAAAATCTACAAGATATGATAAGGACAAACGTCGGCTCTTTCAAATAACATATTTGTTACGTCTTGAATAAGACTTACTCACCTCATCATAAAATAGTTAATACTAAAACTTACCCTACTTCCTCCTTTTTTGATTTCTAAATTTGTTTAAAAATAGAAATCATGGATCGAGGAACAAGGAAATACGAAAGATTGAGATAGTCGATTTTATGATATAAAATGATAATTTATTAACGTAAATTTTAAAAAGTGTGAATTCACGAATATTGTTTAAGTTTTTTATTTACTGAATTTTAAGCTGATTTCCACAACATGGAACTTGATGAATTTGTCCCAATTCTCGTCTTAGTGTCCAACCTTTAAAAAAGGAAAGCACTTTAGTCACGAGATTTTTTATATGAGTTTGAAAAGAGAAATAAGGGATAGCAATGTTAAAACAAACCTACCGAAAATCTGGTTGAGTTCTCTCTTGGAACGTTTAATTATCCTGTATTTTGTAGTTTAAAGGTGCCCAGTGGTTCCTTTGTTGATCCACTCCTTTGAATACGTTTAGTGACTCCGGAAGGATACGGGTCCAGGACTCAGCGTGATTTCTTTTGTATAAATATACAAAGGTGGTTGTAGAACTTGTTGCGAGGGTTTTCTTATTTCTTTTGAGGGGTCACTGACTTTAGTTTGAACAATTTAAGTAGTTCTAGATTTAGTCTACTCACTTTTAAACTATGTTCACTGATTCTAAGTTTATGAATGATTGCCCCCTTTTTACTAAGTTCACACTTTTGTTTTTGTTGAATTTAAATTTTAACACGTTTCGGAGAGTTTTTAGCAGCTATTCGTCGGTAGAACTAAACTTTTCGTAACCCTTAAAAACGTGGGTTTATATAGGCAGAAATCTGATCAGGGGTGGAAAAATAGTCCCTTCCTGGACCATTTTCTGACAAGATTTATTGCATTCTTGACCCAGATCCTGGAATAGTGCATAGGTGGGAGGCCACGCGCCGGTGTTTCCGATGCATTTTCTTGAGGGGTTGTCGCCCGCTACATATAATTGTGACATTTATGGCCTTTTCGCCAATTGGGCCATAGTAGATGGGCCTCGCGTATTCCTTCGTGGGGCTTCCGATCTTCTGATTGGTGGTGACGTCAATGACCGCGCATTCACATTTGTATTACTTGATATTCCTTAGAATTTTACATAGAATTTATATACTCAAAGAAAAAGTTGTCTTGAAACAAAATCATCGTCCCCTTTCTGTTTTGTTTTGAACCAGGTGAATATATTTTTTACACAAATGGAATTATTTGGCTACAAAATTAGGTGAAGTTAGTCGCATCAAGATAATTTTTGCAGCAAAAGGATTCCTGTTGAGATAAATGAAAATTCTCTCAACCTTAAATTTGAGAGGAAATTCCAATTACGTCAAGAAACATCCTTTTGTCACAAAAGGACATTTCTCTGAGTGTAATATGATTAATAATATAATTACACGGAGAAAAATGAATGGTCAAAGTTAGAAAGTCAAAATTTACAGAGCCAGTCATTCCTTCTATATGGTCGAACGGTCCTTCCAACATTTTTTCGACATAGTCAGAAAGACTCTTATTTTATGGCCAGTCTGACGATTATAAGAACACCAGACTTACTATCAAGGGTAACTAAGGTATCCCTTTCGGTAAAGTCGAAACGCGGATCTTTTTTTTCACTCATTTCGACCATTCCCGAAGGACTAGAAAAACCATCTCATATGCTCGATTGCTCGACGTTTGCGCGTCAATCATGCGCGTGAAAATTTAAAGGTCACCGGACAACCAAACTGTTCGCGCCGGGTGTCGCTAATTGGCGCCAATTTGCATAACCCATAACGGACGCGTGGACCGCGTGCTGCTGATAATTAGCGATAAGCAGTTTTTTAAGTATTCGCAAGTATTGCTAGTGTTGTGCTCTAGGTGTTTCTCGTGTTATTCCCTGGTGTTCAGAATCTAAACGATCGTATTTGTAAGTATCTGTTTTATATAATTATGTGATAATCGAAATAGTTGATACTGTCATTATTTTTTAGGTTATATTTTAATACAAGCTTAAAGTCATTTCTGATTATTTAAATAATCACTGAATATTCTAGCATTGATTAATGCAGTTTAAACTTAATTTGTAATTGTGAGTTTTACAATAAAACTTTATCTTCCAGTTGTCACCTATTCCACATTTAAAACCGTGGAAAGATAGATGGAAGGGTCTAGCTCGTACGTGAAGCTGATGCAGAGCTGGAACTGTGGGGAAAAATTATTCAAATATTCAGAGGTAATTATAATCAATTTTATATTTTATAGAACTTCACTTATTTGGCTGAAAATTAACGTGATTTGTTAAAAATTCGTCTTTTCTTTTTGTAGAAAATTAATCTTAATCGAAAAGGCAATTATTTGGTTAAAAATGTGTGATTTTTGTTGAAAATTGATTTTTGGGATTAAAAACTAAATGCGTCAAGTTAAAATTTAACTACTTGATTGAAAACTGACCTTTTTGTTGAAACTTCATTTTATTGGGTTGAAAATTCCATTATTTGTTATAGAAAATCCATCTGTTTTGAAAATTCAACTGCTTTGTAAAAGATTCATTTTTTCCTA
>CAKNYM010040461.1:0-27236 GCA_932195095.1 Andricus curvator
AGTTTACCGCGAGCGCATAATGAATATACCTGTAGGCGATACCAACTGCCGAGCGTGCAAGCAAGAGCCAGAAACACTTGGACATGTTCTCAGTGGATGCTCAAAATATGCACGCTACGGGTACATAGAGAGATACAATGCGGCGCTAAAAGTGTTATATTACCATCTTAGGCACTTCTATGGTGTTGATCTATTGCCCGTCTTGCCATACGCCTAGGGGGAACTCGAGTCCGTTGTGGAGAATGATCAGTGTAAGATCTACTGGAATTTCTCATTCTCCACCACTCAACGTATCAGCGCTACGAAGCCTGATATTGTCCTCCAAGATCTGAAGAACAAGATCATTTACGTGATTGAATTCTCTGCACCAGCCGATGGTAATATCACGGCAAAGGAGGAAGAAAAACGGGCGAAATATCAAGCACTTCTTTTCGAGCTGAGCAGGCTCCACCAAGGCTTCAAAGTCCATCTTGTAGTTCTCATAATCGACTGTCTTGGAGGTATGAAAGCTTCATTTATTAGCCAACTCAACAAGATTCCGGCTTGCCAGCGTCAGGCTCATTCCATCGCGAACCGGATGCAAAAGGCTGTTCTTCTGGGATCACTTCATCTGGTCCGTCAACACTGTTCCTCATAACATTCTACAAAGACTGGTAGCTCTAAAAAAGTATCCAGAGGTGAAACCTTCATCTCCAACTGTCCCGTCTGCCGCGTAAGATCATCCGCGGCTAGAGACCTGACTCCAAGGAACAGTGTTGCCCGATGTTATCTCGCGTAAATTTCCCGCTCTTGCTTACCTTCTAGGACAGAAGGAGCAGAAGCGGATGACGTACACGTTCCAGTTGCGTCGGGATTGGTTGCTTTAAGGAACCATCATCGTAGCTTCCGGAGCCTACAACTTCTCACACATCCTTACCTGTTGGCAAAGAAGCTCACCTTCGCGAAGAGGATTAATGCATAGGTTACATGAACGTTGGGTGAATACCCTAGTGAAAATGCCCATTAGAATCCAAATAGAAACCTAATAGGATGTGGCTTCTATTATTCTATATAGTATTCTATTAGGTAATTGTGAACTTTCTAATTGGATCTTATCAGGATTTAATGTGTCTGTATTCGGCACTCGTACCGTATTAGCTATTGCTTTCTAAGCGGAACTTAAGTGGAACCTAATTTGATTTGAATCCGGTTACTGTGCGGTTCGTATTTGGTAATTTTGAACTTTCTAAGTGGATCTTATTAGGATCTGATGTGGTTTATATTTCCTAGTAAAAATGCCTATTAGAAGCCAAATAGAAACCTAATAGGATGTGGTTTCTATCAGGTCCTATTACTTTCGAAAGTTGGTTTTTTTCCTGGTTCTATGTGGTGTTCTATTAGGTAATTGTGAACTTTCTAATTGGATCTTATTAGGTACGATTTCTGAACGAAAAAGTTATATCCTAACTTATTTTTATATATAATCTTTATTTTTATAGTTTTTAAGTACACAATTCATCCATACGGTCGCTTAGACATATAATCGCACTCTTAAACGCTTTGAAAAATCTAACTCGCTGAGGATTCGAACCCTACCTACACTACCCTTCTTAAAATGACAGATAGGATCCGATAGAGACGGATAGGATTCGGAATTTCATCGCATCTATCCGGATTTTTATACGGTATTTGTGTCTGGTTTTAAATCTGGTTCTTTGCGGAACTTGTTCTGCGTATACAAATTTTTTTATCTGGTTCTTTATCCGGTTGTTTACGAAATGTTTTCGGTGTCCAGTAAAGCCCTATACGGTTTTCATCAGATTCTACCCGGATACTTATACGGTTTTTGTGTCCGACTTTTAATACGGTTCTATACGGAACTTAGTCGGTGTATACAATTTTTCCTATCTGGTTTTTTATCCGGTTATATGCGAAATATTTTCGGTGTACAGTAAAACCCTATACAATTTTCATCTGATTCTATCCGGACACTTATACGGTATTTGTGTCTGGTTTTAAATCTGGCTCTATGCGGAACTTGGTCGGTGTATACAATTTTTTCCATCTGGTTTTTTATTTGGTTGTATACGAAATATTTTCGTTGTCCAGCCCTATTTTATTTGGCCTATCTGGTCCTTTATTTAGCTCTATGCGGAATATTTCCGCTGTACATATTGCCCTATGCGGCATTTTGTCGGGCTCTATCCGGATTCTTATACGGTGTAATAAATTTGGATTATCTGGTTTTTTATCCGGCTCTATGCGGAATATTTACGCGGAAATGGCTTAATGGTATAATAATAATAATAATATATAAAATTATATATAATTTTTCAATCAAAATTTCATTTCACTGTTTCCCGGAAATCGTAAAATCTTAAGAAAATTTTTTTATTTTCCTCAAAAAGACATCGTTCGTTGAAATTGGCAAAATTTATTGAAGCATAATTTGATCGAAAATAATTATGAATAAGTTATTCATTATTTTTTTTTATACAAACCCTCGAAGACCTGAAAGAGTCACGACATTTCGAAAAAAGTTCTGGAAAAATTGAAAAAATCATGAAATTTTGGAAAAAATGACTGCATTTTTTTTATTCAAAAAATTAATTTCAAAGATTATTAATCAAAGTCTTAATAATTATTTTAATGCGCTGCAGCGATAAATGGTGGAGATTAAGAATTTGTGTCGAAAATAAGTTCCACTACTTGGTTAAAAATTCCTTTTTCTTGTTGTTGAAAATTTTTGATTGAAAATTGCACTATTTTTTCAAAATTCATTGTTTTTGGTTGAAAATGTAACTATTCTATTTGCTTTGTAGATAGAAAACGGTTTATGAGAAAAAATCGTTGAAAGAAACTCATGCACAATCACTATCGGTTTGAATTATAGGACAATCGAGCAAGCTACGATGGAGCAATGGTCTAAGTTGCAAACTGCAAACTCTCTCGTCATGGGTTCACGTCCTGGTACATTAAAAAAAATTTTTTTATTTCTATTCCTTTTTTTTGAATAGTTTAACCCTGAATATGCATAAATATTATAAAAACAATATTAAAGAGTTTTAAAAAAATATTTTAAGAAGAAAAAAATTATTTTTGACACCAAAATATTTTTATCAATCAGTTCATGTTTGCAGCATAATTTTTTGTTTTGAAAAATGAATTTTAATCGAATATTCCAAAACATTTTGAAACATTTCAAAAAGTATCATAAAATTGTTAAAAAAGATTCTGGAAGATTTCAAGGCAATTTTTATAACTTTGCACAATTATTGAAATTTTTCCTGATTTTTTTTTTAATTATTAGAAAAAAATCAGGAAAAATTTCAACTCATTTGAAACACAGTTTTGAAACTTAAAAAGATAATTTTAATATTGAGAAGATTTAAAAGAAAAAAAAAATTACATTTTTGAAAAAAAAAAATCATTTTTGTGATTGAAAATTTAAATTTATGTATTCTTTTAATTTGTTGTTTTTTAAAAGGAAATTAATTGTATAGGTTAAAAATTAATTTTTTTTTTTAAGATTGAACTTTTTTGGAAAATTCGTTGTTTATTGGTTGAAAATTTAAGTATTCTTCCAACATATTTCGGATTTTTTCTCGGAATTTTTAGAAATCTTTTGAAATATTTTCAAATCTTGAGAAATTTTTTTGAAAACAAAAATTCTATATTTTGCTTTAATTTACAAAAAATCTTTTGTAGTCATAAATTAGTTTTGAATCTCTTTAATACTTTTAAATATCTCTTACAGTTGCCAAATGCATGGAATTTAAAAAAAAATTCTAGATTTTTTGTTATTCAAAGGTTAACTTAAAATACTATATACTTTTAAATTTCTTTGTGTTTTGGTAGAAAATTTCAACTATTTGGTTAAAAATTCCCTTTTTTTGAAAATTTTTCATAACAGTTCAATTTTGCAACCAATGAGATGAATTTTCAACTAAGATGATGAATTTTCTAACCAAAAAGACGAATTTCTGACTAAAAATTATCAATTTCCATAAAAAAAAAAGAATTTTCAACGTAATAATTGAATTTTCAACCAAAGAGATGAACTGTCAAACAGAAAAACAAATTTTTACCAAAGAAGTTCATCTTCTACCTAAGTAGTTGAATTTTTAATTAAAAAAGAACCATTTTCCATGAAATAGTACAACTTTCAACTACAGACCTAACTGGATTAGTGAAATTTTCAGTTGAAAATATTGATTTTCAATTTAAAAAACGAATTTTTAAGCAAGTAGTTCATTTTTCGTTTGAAATAATGAATTTTCAAAGAATAATGTAAAAGTCGATATTTCAACCAAAAAATATTTTTATTTGAAATAAAAAACAGCTATATTAAAAAAAAAAAAAAGAATTTTCAGCTAAGGAGATGAATTTCGAAACAAGAAGACAAATTTTAAAGAAAACAGTTGCATTTTTAACCAAACCATACAACTTTTAATTATAAAAAAATGTTTAAACTTACAAAAAATATTTCATTCAATAATGTTTTTCGCAAATAAATTCTTTCTGACTGTCGCTTCTTTCCCAATTTTTTCAAAATTGTTGAATTCTAATAAGTGATGTTTTATTTTTGCGGAAAAAACATTCTCCATAACTCTACTTTTCCAATTTTAAAAGTAAATTTTGTTTGCTGAAATCATTTAAGCAATATTTAGAACAAAATGTTCAATCGTTTTTTAAAAATTGGTAAGAAGCAACAGTAAGGAAAAATTCAGTTGCAATAACTATTGTTAAAATAATTATTCTCCATAATTTATTTTTGGAATTTGCAAATTTTTTTTTTTTTTTTTTTTTTCAAAAATTTGCAAAAAAACAAATCTTCATTTTAAGAATTTCAAGTTCTAGTCTACTTTTTCTTTTTTATAAAAATAGAAATTGTCTAAATAGCTGTGAAATCTTTGAAACTTTCTACAATCTTTTAAATCTTATATGAAAATTTATTTGTATAGCTTCAATCATAATTTATTGGTAAAAAGTAAAAACGATTTATTCCAGTGGCCCAACAAATCTTTTCTTATAAATTAATATTTCAAAATACCACAATTGTAATGAGCGAAATAAATATATTAAAAAACAAATAATAAATTTAATAATTCAAGGTTTTAATATAGTTTTTTTTATAAAAATAGAAATATTCTAAATAACTGTAGAATATTTAAAATATGTTGAAATCCCTTGAAATGTTTTGTAATTCTCAAATCTGGGGACCAATCAAAAGTCGAGTCCACAAAATATCAATGTCAGTTGTCGGAAAGAGTGGGGCTAAGTCGACCCTTCTTTTAAAGTCGTTTTTTAATTAAATAAAAATTTTGTTTTACAACGTATTAGGTATGATTGGATCGAGAATTCAGTCGACTACAAAATGTTACTGATGGTTTTGAACTACGATGCTTTGTTTATCCATTATTAGAAAAAAAATTGAAGTGATAGAATATCTGTCGAGTGAAAAATCGTGGGGCATTAGTATAGTAGACGACTTTGTCGATTTGACTTTGGTCCCAGGATTTTTCTTCTAATATAACTATTTAATTAAATTTTTAAGATTTTCGCTGATTCGTTGAAAATTCAACTATGTCTTGAAAATTTCTGTATTTTCTTAAAACTTTGTCTGTTGTGGTAGAAAATTAATCTTCTTGGTGACTAATTCACATATTCGGTTGAAAATTGATGTATTTTGTTAAAAATTAATCTTTTCTAGAAAATTATTCTTTTTGGTTCAAAATTCATGTCTTTGGCTTGAAAATGAGTTTTTTTTATTAATAATTAATTTGTTTAACTGAAAATAGAAATATTTCATGTTTGATTGAACATCAATATTCTTCAGTTGAAAATTGAACTATTTCTTGACAATTTTTGTATTTCGTTGAAACTTTGTCTTTTGTGGAAATTGGTTTTTCTGCTTTGCTGAAAGTTAATTTTTTTACTAAAAATATTGCTATTCCATTTTTGCTAGAAAATTCATCTTTTACAGTTGAAAATTCACTAATCTTGTTGAAAACTCGTCTTTTTTAGTCGAAAATTTAATTATTTTGGTAGAAAATTCATATGTTGGGTCGTAAATTCAACTTTTTTTTCAAAAGTTCGTCTTTATGACCTTAAAACTCTAAAGTTTGGATGAGATTTTTTTTTATTGATTGAATAATCTTTCTAGGTTAAGAATTCAACTCTTTTGTTGAAAATCGTGATTTTCTGGTTTAATTTAATAGTTATTTTATTGAAAAATAAAATATTTGTTGGTGGAAATATCAACTGCTACACTTTTTGTTGAGAATTAATTTTATTGTCAATGATTCATAAGTTTGGTTGAAAATTGAAATATTTTGTTGAAAATTCCCTTTTTCTTGTTTTAAAATTAATTATTTTAACTGAAAATGTAATAATAAAATTATGATTATCCACTGTAGGCTTATTGTATACTGTACCTTCACAAATAAATTTAGTGTACGAAAATATTTTATTTATTCATCTATATTCTTTATGACAAGTGCAACTTCAGAATTATATGAATAGTGCAGTGGAAAATTAACTTTATTTTATAAACAAAATGTCTAGTTTTTAACCTAATATTTTAATAGTTTTATAACAATTATTTTTTAGTTTATATATAAATTGTCAAAACTTCTATTCATTAATCGCAGGCTTTATAGTCCCCTTTTCCACGTTTTTCATTTTAAATGCGAAGTGAAAAGAAGAATAGAACCCAATAAGAAAATCCAACTAATTTTGGATTAAAATTAATTATTTAGAATTGAAAAGTTTACTGCTATATTTTCGGTTAAAAATACATCATTTTGGTGAAAATTTTCATTATTTGGCGGTAAATTTAATTATTTTGTAAAAAATTAAACAATTTTGTTAAAAATCTATCCTTTTTGGTGGAAAATTCGTCTGTTTGGGTTCAAAATTCAATTATTATGGTAAGACATTTAACTATTTGATTGAAAATGAAATTTTTTGTTAAAAATTCATATTTTCAGGTTGAAAATTCAACAATTTGGTTGAAAATTTTTTTCTTTCTTATTGGCTGAAAAATCTTTTTTGTTTGAAAATTCTTAATTTTGCTTTGAAAATTCCTCTCTTAATTTTAATAAAAAAATACAACTATTTTGTTGAAAATTAGTTTTTTGTTGTTGAAAATAAAATTTTCAACTGAAAATTTAACTATTCCATTTTTGGTTGAAAATGTTTCTCTTTCCGTTAAAAAATCCACTATTTGTTTATTTTTTCGGCAATAAAATAAAAAATTTAAAAATAATTTTTTTTGAAAAAAATGTTGAATTTACATCACAAAAAGATGCAGTTTGTAACAAAATAATCGAATATTCGATTAAAACATACGAGTTAAAATTACAACAAAACATAGAATAGTTTTATTTAAAGTTAGAGAACTAAGTTTTTACCGCAATAAATTTTCAACGAAATAGTTATATTTTGAACCAAACAGATGAATTTTCAACCAAAAAGATTGATTATCTATATGCAACACCGAATACTCCTGTCGTCCTCTTTTAGTAAAAAAAGAGGGCAGATAGAAAAAGGTGCAAATTCGAGTGATTTGCAAATTCCGAGACAGTGGAGAACAACATGGGGGACGGGGGTATGCCTCGCCACGTCAGAGAACGCAGCGGCTCTCATGTTTGCATTTTCTTTGCATTCAATGCAACGTCTCAAAACGATGATCGTGTTGCCACAACACGATCCCATCGTTTGAAGTATTCTCCCAAAAATTGCATCGTGTTGTGCCAACACGATCGTCGTGTCACGGCAAAACGAAAACTCTCAACAAGCGGATTTTTTTCTCAGTGTACGCTTCTACTTCGTAGAACCCGCGGAGAATTTCCGAGAAATATACTTCCCCAAACAAATGAAATAAAAATAGAAGAGCAGCTCTTTAAAACTGCTTTCTTGAACACTTCTTATATTATCTAATTAAATGGTCTTTACTTAAACTTAAATTAAGTAAATAAATGATTAAAATTAAAATTAAATTAATTAATTTCAAAAGTGTCTAATGTTCTGTTAGCTTTTAACACTTTTCACATTTCCCCATTTTTTTATACCAATAACTGAGTTATTAGCGTCAACCTTAAAAAAAAACCATAAAAAAACAAAAAGAAAAAATAAAGTTTTAAAAAATCTGGGCTTTCAATTTCGCAGACTATGGATTTGATAACAAGGAATCAAGCATTATCAGTTTCTTTTCAAAGTTATATAAATACATTTTCGTAAGATTTCGGAGGATATTAAAAAAGATTTTTAAAGATCTCACATATGTCGAAAAAAATATAGAAAAGTTTGATATAATTTTTTTATTTTACGGGATTTGCAAAATATTGTGAAAAATTAGAGTCAGCTTAAAAGATGTTCAGGACTTTTTGAAGATTTGAAGAAATTTAAAAATGTTTTATAAATTTTCGAAAAACAATTCAAGTTTTAAAATATTTTTAATCTCTTCAAAACTTCAAAATCCATAAATAATTTTTAAGGTGAAAAATTAAAATTTAAAAATTGCCTTAAAACCTTAGAGATTTGTAGAAATTTTCAGAGGAATCTTAATAAAATTTTTTTATTCTTTCAAAATTCTTAAAAAGCTTCTAAATTTTTTTTCGATATACTCAAAAGTGTACGCTTGGTTTGAAATGGTTTGAAATTTTTACAAATTTTAATTTATGTAAACACCTTTTCAAAAATTCTAAATATCTTTTGAAATAATTCAGTTTTCTTAAAAAATCTTTCAATTGTCTTAAAATCGCCTAGATCCTGTTTCGTGTGCTTTAAAATAAAATCTCAATCATTGAACATTTTTCCAGAAATCTCATTATCGGTACCGATAACTATTTTGGTTTCCGGTACCGACAGTTTACACATTTCGCAAATTATGATATATTTACCGGTGTGAAAAATTTTAAAAATTGTGTACTGCAGTAGCAAAATTTTAAGAGCAGAATTATTTCCTGATATTAAAAAAATCCTTTGCAATTAAAATGTTTTTTGTTATCAATAATGTTTAGAAACATTTGGAAAAAATGTTATCATGAAATAAAATCACTAATTTGGAAACTTTGATTTACACAATATTGATGTTGCAGTAAATTCGTAATATTAATTAATAGACTTAATCAATAGACAGTTAACTTAAACAGGCTGCAATAATAAAAAAGAAATACATTTGGACTGTGACTGACAATATTAATAAAAATTAAAAAAAAAATTGAACGGCAAGAATAAAAAACGAATACCTGCGGACAAGCACAAAAATAGGATTCATTTCGGAAAAGAAGCCCGCTTGAAAAGTCACGCTTTAAAAAGACAAGAAATAAAAATTAATTATTCTCTTTTGAAGATCTAACAAACATGTCCTCTTCTTTTTTCATACCTTGCTTTGTCCATGAAATCATTAATATCGGTTAATGTATAATATACATAATTATATATATAATATAAATAATCTATATTATAAATATGTTCAATCGTATGTATATTTTTGAGACAAAATTTTAAATATAAATAAATGACCGAATCCATTTCAAATCAGGCAGGTTCTACACTTGAAGTTGCAGTAAAAGATATCATAAATGCGTAAGAGAACTTTTTTAAATGTGCAAACTATTTTCTCAACATTTTTTTTATCTGCTGTTGTTTTCAAGAAACATGCGAAAATTCGATTTTATGAAAAAAAATTCTACTGGCCACAAAAGTTATTTAGCCCGCATTAAACTCACGAGGTATTTTCCTTATGATAGTACAAATTCAACAAAAAATTGGCAAAAAATATAAGTGTGGGTTTTTTTTTAGAAATACACTCCCAGGATCTGAAAAGAAATCGTAAATATCTCAATTAGTTCAAAAGTTATACGAGTTTAAAGAAAAAATTGTTTTTTTTTTAAACAAAGACAAAAATTCAAATACGCATAACTCTGTAAAAATTTTTTTTTCACGAATCTCAAAAATATGTATCGCCTAATTTCCTCTAAAAAACACCATATTTTATCCCTGAGAGATTCTGCAACTTCAAGTGTAGAACCTGCCTGATTTGAAATGGGTTCGGTCAAATAATGAACTATTTTTTCTTTCTCAAATTATTTGAACAAAGTAAAATGATTATGTTTTTGTTTAATCACTCACTCATTTTTTGAGTATATTTATAAACAATTTAATACGTATGTTTTCTGGGTATGTAACTTTCTTTAATTGTCAAGTAATTGTCTAACATTATAATAAAATTTGGTTCTTAATTATTAAAATTTTGCTCTTAATTCTGCACTTTTAATAAAAAACAACATAATGTAACATAATCTGAATATAATAATTAATAAATAAAAATAATGGACTCTGGTGGTAAATAATTGTGCAGTTTGCAGTTTGTGCTAATGGTGACTCCTCGAGTATCATTTTAGAAATTGCTAACTTTCATCATTTACCGACGCGCAACGGGCACCTTTAAAGTAACTTTTAGTTCCATCCGCCAAGAGGGCGCAGTTATCAGCGCATGTTTTTCACATTCTCTTATTCCATTAGATCGGCAATCTCCCACCTCATCTCTGGTTACACCTTGCTAAATTAGCGTATATCAGAAAAACAGTATCTTTCTTTGATCTCTCTGTAGCTCAATTGGTTAGAGCACCTGACCGGAAATCTGGTGATCTGGTGTTCGAATCCCAGTGGAGTGAAAGGAGAGAGATCCTTTTTTTCTGAATAAATTGAATTTAATAAATTTTAATTTATATCTCCATCTAGTCTGTGATGACGAAATAATTTTTCTGTATTAGAGGATTTAACTTTGATCGATATTGTAGAATTTCATTATTCACAACTGTGTGATTGGATTTCTCAACGGATCGATAATTACCTTCTCCGATGATAATACAGATTCCTACTTAAATAAAATACTTCGAAATCAGAAGGAAAAAGAATTCTGTGAAGAAAATTCGAGTGCAAGTACCTTTAGGTTGAAAATGATCCGAGTCTCACAGTGGTCGGATGAAAAATATTTACGTGCTTCATCCTTGCATTCCTAATTTTTTTACTTTAAAAATGTGTAATTGTCAATTTTTTAATTATCCTTCTGTAACATGCAATACATTCTCAATAGACCTTGGTTACATGTACCGAAATGTCGGTACAAATAGCCGGATTCTTTCGATACGAATAGGGGGAGCTGGAAAAAGGTCTATTTGCACTGAAATTTCGGTGTGAATAGACGAATTTTTTCGGTACGTGTGCTTACTCCCTTCTCAATGAACTTTTTAGAAATGTTTTTCAATTCCTTTTACCTAAATATCTTGCTTCAAATAGGCATACAATTTTTTTAAATTGTAAAAAATTGTAATAATTGTGTTTTTAAACACTTTTTAAACCTCGTAATCTTTTTTTATGCTGTCAGGTATTTTTTATTATTTAAATAATAAAGAATAATTATATAAGTATATGGGTGATTGCTAAAAGCTGAACCATTTTAAGTCCCAGACATTCTTTTTAAATAATGAATTTTTTCTAAAAATATCTCGACTTCATTTAGAAAATGCAAATAAAAAACTACAAGTTAAAAACGAAAAATTGTTAAATAATATCAACGACATATTTTTATGATTTAAGGTTCACAGATATCACTTATATTCAATTAAAAAGGATAACAATCAAGAAAAAGGTTCAATATTTTAGTTTCGAAATTCTTGGAAATCAAGAAAACCAAGAAACCCACGATCAAATTTGAATTTCGGATATTAAAGGGAATTTAAATTTTTACTCACTATGAATATAATTTCTTAAATTTCAATATTTTAGAGTAAAGAATTTCGAAAAGCACTTCAAATTCTGCCCGGATTCGACAATTAGTCTTTACAATTAAAAAATATTTAAAATTGGAAGCGAATGACATTACAATTTTAATTGGAATCGAAGTCTAGTTAAAGACTTTCAAATGGTCTCTTTGAATCTCATATTATGCAAAATAATATGAAGTTTCATTTAACGTAATCAAATAACTCTTTCTATTAAAACTAAGAATTAAAAAATAATCTGGATTAGAAAATAATTCCCCTGTCGTTTCCCAATCAAAGAAAATTCCCGACCTAGCAAATACCCTGCGAGAAAATAAAATTATATTGAATATCCTAACGATTTAATACAAAATAATTGTTTAAGGCTAAAGAAATAACACAAATTTACAATACAAATTTTTATAATTAACAACATACATATACATCTACTTTTTACATCCAAATCTTTGGATTTTAGAAGCTTTTAGATGCTTCAGATTCAGCAGTTCAGCATAACTTCACATCACACGATGGCTAAGAAGTAACAAGCGCTCGCAAGCATACAAACACACGCACGACGGGCAAAACGCGCAACGTGCGGGGTGCTATGGAAAAACGTCCACTGCGCATTTTATAGTTTTCAGTGACTGGTCAACGGAATTCCATAAGCCCGTATTCTCAATTCTTCGATTAATCATTTTTTAAATTCTTTTTCACAAGTTATATAAAAAGTCGTTTACCATCAAATAAAATCTAATACACTCTTTACTATAATTAATAAACCATTTTCTTAAATCCCATTTCTTTAAAATTATTTTACTGTCCCTTAAACTCTAGAGTAATGTTTATTATTTATCAGAAAGAATCGCTTGGTTTTTGAAATGCTTTTTCATAAGAATTAGTAGACTTTTTCCAGTGACTCTGTTTTAAAAATTAATTGACTTTTCTTCTACTATTTAATAAAATTCGCTGAAATCTCACCAGACTTTTCTCTCTAACCAGGAGATATAAAATAGTCACTCAAAATTTAAGCGATTATTTTTGTCCGTGTACTCAAGTACCTAATAGAACCTGCTAGGGAAGCAATTTCGTACTTGTAGCACTTGGAATAAAGCAGATCCCAATAGGTTCCTAATAGAGCCGTCTAAAATATATCTCTTCAAATTTTAATCCGATTAATTTGATTTCAACAGGCCACTAAAATCCCAATAGAACCTGTTCGGGAAGGAATTCCGTACATGGCGCACTTGGAACAAAGCAGATCTGAATAGGTACCTTATAGAGCCACTTAAAACACATCACTTCGACTTTTTATCCAATTATTGATTTCAACATGCCACTAAAGTACCTAATAGAACGTGTTAGGAAAGAAATATCTTACTTGTAGCACTTGGAATAAAGCAGGTCCTAATAGGTACCTAATAGATCCGCTTAAAGCACATATCTTCGAATTTTAATCCTATTAATTCAATTCCAACATCCCACTAAAATACCTAATAGAACCTGTTATTAAAATAATTTTGTACTTAATAATATGTCAACTACAAGGATACCTCATTGTATCCACGTAGATCCTGTTAGAAAAATTTAACAAAAGAACATTAAGTACCGAATAGGACCGGTTAGAAACCAATTTAAAATAAGAATCCAATTAGAAACCAGTTAGAAGCATATGAGATTCCATCTGCATCCTATACGTTTTCTAAACGGTTTCTATTGATACCTAACTGTCATTTTTACTAGGGTATGTACCCAGAATATGCTCATAAAACGCCACAGTATTTAGGAGATTAGGTATCCTTTTTGGGCAAAAACAAATATGCAGCTCTCTATCAAAAAGAAGAACAGCAACATCCTCCAGTGAACATACCACTTGTTTTAGCAAGACCACCTTTGCAGATAGCCAATAATGCCAAAATGCGAAGTAGGAGAACGAAAATCCACTAAAAAGTCTTTCTCAGGATGGACAAATTATTTGAAACTAATACTGCTCTACCCAGTTTGCTCCCCGAAGATATTATTTTCTGGAATATGAACTGTGCAGTTTACGACAAGGCATTCTCCCTGCTTAGCAAAAATATAAGTAACAATACTTCAGTATGCCTGAGGAAAAATCACGAGCGTATTGCACAGCTTCAGTTTGAAATTAAAACAGCGAGACGTCATGCATAAAATGTTCAGTGCGTGATTAGCTACATAACATCAAATAAAAGATTCACTCTAAAAGTTAGGGCACTTGCTCGAAACTTAAGGAAGGAAAATCACACGCTGTAAAAGTGTGAACTGTTGACCATCAAGCAGCACTGGACGCAAAAAGTAAGAGCTCTTTCAACAGCGCAAAAGCGCCTTGAACGGCGAGTAAAGTAGATTCAGGAAAATTCCACCTTTTTTACTCATCCTTCCCGTCTGTTCAATAAAACGCCATGTGCCGTTAAAAATCCGCCTAGTCGAGAAGAGATTCAAGTCTTCTGGGAGAAAGTATCTGGAGATACTTATCAGCTAAATGAAAACGCTTCAGATATATTACTCTTTCGTAACTTTTGCCAAAGGCAAAGGCTACAAGGTCCAGAGGAAGAATGTCCACTAATTGCTGCTGAAGAAGTGAAGAAAGTTATTGCTTGAACTAAAAACTTTTCAGCGCCAGGGCCAAATAAAATCAACAACTTTTGGTGGAAGAAGTTCACTTCTACGCATCAACATCTAACTCGTATATTTACTACTTTCTTAAACGGAGAACAATCCATCCCGCAGTGGCTAGTGGAAGGATGCACGGTACTGATCCCTAAGACCAGAGATTTGTCAAGTCGAAAGAACTACAGACCCATAGCTTATTTAAACACCAGCTACAAGCTATTCACTGGCATCCTCAAAGAGAGGATATTAACATCTATCGAGTCGGTATGGAGTGCAATAGTTGAACAACGTGGATTGCGAGAGAGGGCTGGCAGGTTTCAGGGAGAACCTGTTAATAGACAGGTGTATTACCCAGGACTCCATCATGTACCGACGCAATCTTTCCATGGCTTGGATTGACTACCGTAAGGCATTCGATAACACGAACCATGAGCTACTTATCAAGCTCCTTGAGTGCCTGGAGGTGCATTCAAAAATAGTGAGATGCATAAAAGAGCCTATGCTCTTGTGGTGGACAAGATTTGTCATTACATCTCACAAAAGACAAGTGACTACCAGCTATATCACATATGAGAGGGGAGTCTTCCAAGGAGATTGTCTAAGTCCGATACTTTTCTGCATCTCCTTCTTGCCTCTATCTATTGTGCTCCAAAGCAAAAGCTCTGGATACCTATGTGGCCCGCTGAACAGAAGAGAATATAAGGTCAACCACCTTTTATACATGGACGACCTTAAACTCTTCGCTTCTTTAAAAGAGGACCTTAAAATCCTTGTGGTGGCAGTAAATAGGTACTCTAAAGCGATTGGAATGAGCTTTGGACGCGGCAAGTTTGCCTGCGTCAACCTACACCAAGGAAGACTTGAAACTACATCATCGCGTGACGATCAGGATGTTCAACTCATAGAAGGAAATACTATTCAACATCTTGGTAATGTAGAAACACATATACATCTTGGAATATTGTAAGCGGAAGCCCAACCTGTTCGAGTGGTAAAGGCGGTCCATCAAGAAAGGTATCGCCAAATTCTCAGAAAAATTTTGAAGCAACTTGACCGAAGCACACGCAAGATGATGACAATCCATCGAAGTCATCATCCTAGATCTTCCGTAACTCGAATTTAACTCTCTCGAGATCAAGGCGGTAGAGGATTCCTAAGCTTGGTGTGTCTTCATCCAAGATTGGTTGTGGCTACAGCCTGCTCAGTTATAAATAGCATAGATTCTTTTATGCATGCGACTCGTACATCAACATGAAGTCGTCAATGCTGCGGCGTTTCTATACCATGCCGCAGATAGGGCTGCAGAGGAGCTTGGCCTCCCATTTGTTTCCAGCGACACTACACATAGCCTAGCATCACTAACACCATTGATGCTCTAAATTCGTCTCCAGGAAACAGAGCATTTGCTTCTACTAAGAGAACATGCTGACAAGCCTCTTCATTGTAAATTCTACGGCATCATACGTAGAGAAGAGCCATCGATTGGTCTGCCCAACATGTTTCTCCAGTCTGCTGGATTGAGATCACAGACCGAGGGATTTCTTTTTGCCTGTCAAGACGGCGTTATAGACACCTTAGTTTACCCCTAGCGCATAATGAATGTACATGTAAGCAATACCAACTGCCGAGCGTGCAAGCGAGAACCAGAAACATTTGAACATGTTCTCAGTGGATGCTCAAATTATGCATGCTACGGGTACATAGAGAGACACAATGCTGCTCTGAAAGTGTTTTATTAACATCTTAGGCACTTCCATGGTGTTGATCTATTTGCCCGTCTGGCCATACGCCCAGGTTGGACGCGAGTCCCTTGCGGAGAATGGTCAGAGTAAGATTTACTGGAATTTCTCATTCTCCACCACTCAACGTATCAGCACTAAAAAGCCTGATATTGTCCTTCAAGATCTGAAGACGAAGATCATTTACGTGATTGAATTCTCGGCTTACCTTCTGGGATAGAAGGAGCAGAAGTGGATGACGTGTACGTTCCAGTTGCGTCACGATTCGTTGCTTTAAGGAGCCTACAACTTCTCATAAAATTGATGCGTGGGCAGATTTTGTATATTTTTAAGGCTTCAAGCAAATAGTCATGTGGTGCAGATGGAAACGCGTGCTTGTAGTCAATGTATGCCATGTGCAAGTTTCTTTGATGTTGACGAGCTTGCGTCATGGCAACAGCATCTATGGTGACTAAATCTATAATGCCCCGCGAGTTTTTACAACAACCTTTTTGTTCTTCTGCTATGATGTCATTCTCGTAGCAGTGAGAATATACCTTATCTGCAATTATGGCTGAAAGGCATTTATAAATTGTAGGAAGACAGGTTATCGGTATGAAATCAGATGGAATTTGAGCGTCGTAGTTTTTAGGCAACATATACGTAGAACCCTTGAGCATGAAGCTTGGCATCAGATATGGGTGTTCAATGATCTTCTGAAAATACCTTGCCAATGCAGGATGCACACTTGTCAGGTACTTGTACCAGAATTTGTGCACCTTGTCCGGACCTGGAGCTTTCCAGTTACTTGACCTTTTCAAAACCATTAAAACATTTGAAGCTGTGACGTTAGTCAGCTTGCTCTTATTTTCCTTTTCACTCAGTTCACGATAGAACCTTTTTTCTTCTGCCTGAAAAGATCGATTTTGCTGCGTTCTTGGACTATTTTTCTTGTACCGACGCAGTCTAGCAGTAAGAACATTATGTCTCTGCCATCGCGAGTCAATTTCTTGGTGTTCCAAGGGTGAACGATTTTAGTCACATGGTGTATGAGTTTTCTGATTCTATTTTCTTTCTGATATTTTATCAGTCGGGCCAATTTGTTCCTTACCTTGCTGTCATCGATATCCTACCTGATTTTCCATGGTGGATCTCGCTCCGATCCTAGGGTATGACTGCATTTGCAGGCCTACGTCTAGGGTCCAATGTTCTAACGGCTGCCACTGTTGCACAATATACAACAGTTCGCACATCTCACGCAGTTACTGCTGCGTTCAAATGTGTAGGTAAAACCTGGTTGTTCAGGTGTTCTATTAGTGCATGCAGATGAGTTGTGACGTACAACTTTGGCAGAAAAGGGCTTTCTGTTGATTCTACATTTCTGAACTCTAGTAAAGCACGACCAAAATTCCTTTCAATTGGTGCAGTTTTCCTGGGATTTCGCTATTTATCTGGTACTTGATCCGGTACATGATCATCATTATCCCTACAACCTATGCCTGCAGCTTCAAACAGGTATTCGTTATCCATACAATATTGTTACAGATGTTAAGCGTTTTTCGTCTGCTACATTCTGCTCATTTATTTTTGTGGCTAGCTCTGGGTACTTAATTTGGAAGAGTCGACGGTGTTCTCTCCTCACATTTTGCCCACTTTTTTCTGCCAACAAAAGGCGCATAACTACTCTCTTCATATGTATCAATTTCAATCGCCTTGATTGCTGAACCTCTGCTTGTGCCTCTAGTTGAATCAGGCCATCTACCTCTGCGAGCTGAAGTGGTATTGGTTTATAATAAGGTTGCGCAGGAACATCAATAGCATGATTATTTTGTATTTCTTCACCAATCGCCGCCTGATATTGTGGTGCATCTTTTTGTAGATGATGTTCACTATCGGCTTTTTTTACGCCAAATCAGGCTGTCGTTCAATCTCTATTGCTAATAAGATCTCTTACTGTAACTTTCTATATATGAGGACACATAGCATCAAACTGTGTCCGAAAGTATAATTTTTCGCTTTTGGTTTAAAACTTCGTGCTTTCATATTAGAGACACATCAATTCCTCTTTCATGGTGTTATTCCAGTTGCTGCTCTTCTACGATATTTCTGTTGAGGTGGTTGGCTGCAAATTGTTAACGCTACCCAAAGCATCATCAGCAGGCGCAGTCCTACTGTTTACCTTATGTCGCAGATGTTTTTTTCTGGCCAGCTGTTTGATTTGTGAGATCTGCCTGGCTATCTTGCAGCTTATCAAATCCACCGTACCGCAAGCTGTGGTCCCCAGCCGTGGCTACAGGGGCGCCCCGTCGATCCTCGTAAAGCGTCCATAGTTTCAAAATATTAAAAATACTCTCTATGTTTTTTATGGATTTCGGTGTTCCTCTAAGCCTCTTTTCATAAATAATTAGATTTCGTTATATATATATATATATATATATATTTGTTACATTTATTACACACTGTTTGGTATTTTTTCACTTTTTAAACCACAGGAGGAATGTCAAAATTAAAATTTGCGCATACATGAAATTTTTACATGAGGTACAACACACACACACACACACACACATATATTCTTTGTATAGCTACAGGTTTTCATTATCATTTAAAAAATCCTGACACTTATAAGTCCATGGGAAAGGAAAGACTAATTAACAAGTAAAATAAAAGTGCACTTGAATTATGCATTGACAATGAAATCATGTTCAAGTCCTTTCTTACGTATTCGGTAGAGTCGCCAATTATTTATTTTCTTCTGGCACCTCGGATTTTGAAGTAGCTACTTCGTGCTCTACGTGGTATAGTTGAAAAATCTTTGTTGCTATCAGACGAAATCAGTGTTACCAGTTTTTGAACTAAAATATGTTCGGTATTTTCAACATGACTCACTATATCTACTAGGAGCCGTATTCTTTGTCCTATAGAGGCCTTTAAAATGCAAGGGGCGTAATATTTGTGGCTTTTTATACCAATAGTAGTAATATGGGGCTGGTTCTGGATAGATTAGTGTTAGTGTATGTCCGTGTGAGAATGAGTTTGTATTTGTGTGTATGTGTGATTCCGTATGGAGAGGGATGATATGTCATATTTTTGCTTACGTCATAAGAAAATACCACAGAGGCGAGTCATAGTACCCCCCCCCCCTCGTTTCCTATGTCATATTTTATAGGTACTAAGGAATTTAATATAAAAACAATGGTATCAAGTTACATAGAATTCAGAGAATTGTTTTCAAAATAGTGTCATGTTACATGTATTACTGAGAAAAGTATCACCCTTTGATATGAGCCGTAAAAGAAAGAGACCCCCGTTTCCTATGTGATATTTTATAGGTATTGAAGAATTTAATATAAAAACAATCGTATCAAGTTACAAAGAATTCAGAGAATATTGTTCAAAATGATGTCATGCTACATGCATTACTGAGGAAATGACGCAATGTTACATGCTTTTTATGCAAGTTCGAACAAGTTTCGCTTGTACACGTCACGCGAATCGCGGAAGTCGGTGATATACGTCTCATATTCAAGCCCATAATCCCTTCAACCAATGCCGCTTATGTGATATTAAAACTGTACCAGGAATTTTTAACATAAAGAAAGGTGTCATATTACATTAAAGTCATAAGGAGAAAACCGTTTTTATTATGTACAATTCTAAGTAATTATGATTATTACCTTCAAGAATATATAAACAATAACAATATCAGAGCTGTATATACCCCGCACAGCTCTTATAGAGGAGTCACGTTAGGCGTTGAAAATAAAAAAGCTTTCCAGCAATTTTGATGAAACTTTTTGGATTGTGTTGCTAAATATATCTAGTAAAATGTTGAACAAAAAAATCTGTAGGCTAATTTGAAAACCCATTTTTTTCAACAATGTCCAAAAATCGATGAAAAACTTGAATAAATTTAAGAAATTAAGTCCTTGAGCAACGAAAATAATAATAAATAATTAATATTTGGCATGCATATTCCTAAAGGCATAAGAAGTTAACAAAAAATAATTTTCACCTAGGATGAAGGGTGAAAACGCCCCAAAAAAATGGTTTTTGACGATTTTTTTGGAAAAGGTGCATGGGTAAGAAATAAATTATTGCCGACAACTTGTACATAGGATATGCATGAAAAATCATGGTATTCACTTTTCTTTCATCAATCATATTTTCCGAGACATTCACCCTGGGAGTAGGGGGTCAGTTGTGCTGCGCGAATCGTACGCTCCTTCCGTAGCTCATATATCCACCCAGAAAAAGATTTTGTTGAATCGAGGGTTGAATGAAAAAATTTTTGGTTGAATCAACTTTAGAATATGGTTGTTATATGGACAACAAAATATTTGGCTGACCCAAGAAAAAGTTTTGGTTAGTAAAATTTGGTTGATTATACCATATGTTTTGATTGATACAAGCAAAAATTTTGGTTGGTCCAAGTAAAGCTTTTAGTTAATGCAAGCGAATATTTTTCGCGATCCAAGATAATATTTTAATTAATTCAAATAAGTGTGTGTTTTTGCTGGTCGAAGGATAGAGTTTGGTTAATTTAATCAAAAATTGTAGTTCATCTTACCATAAGCGACCCAGCTCAATGTACTCTCTAAATTTGAAATAGTGAGTTTCACTATTTCGTAGTGAATTTTCACTATTTAAATTTAAAAAATGTGGGTCACTATGAAATAGTGAAATTCACTATTTCAACTAGTGGTTTTACGGTTTCACTGCTTCAAATAGAAGATTTCACTAATCCGAAAAGTGGATTCCACTAATCATTCTTCACTAATTGAGTGCTAGTGAAAATGGCTCTATGACAATAGTGAATTTCACTAATTGAAATAGTGGAAGAAAGTGATTTCACTATTTTAACAGTGAAATAGCTTTCACTGATTCAAATAGTGAAATTTTCAATATTTCAAATTCAGAGAGTACATTGTAAATGGCTTACCATGGAATTGTATCATCTTGTGTGAATTATTTAGTAGTTCATTAAACTACTAAATATCACATGACTAGAAAATACCACGGCAAGCCATTTGCAATGTAAATTGTGCTGGATCCTTTGTTCATTTGATTCAAAAAATTGTGCTGTTCTATTAAATCAAAAACCTAATCACGCAATCGTAGACACACAAAGATTCAATTAGTAATCTTACGTATTTGTCACATAATCACTTAATCCCAGTCGATTCTGTTTCCGCACTTATTTTGATAAGGTTCACCAAGATGCAAACATTCTTATGTCTCTTCGTGACGCTACGAACTCTTGAAGGTGGCTGTCATGCTGAATTGGAGTACGCGATCGTACCAACCCAGGAAAAAATAAACCATTGAAAAGGCAACTTCGTGAATTGCGTATCTGCCATTTGCAGATTTAAATTTTTAAAACTGAATTGGTTTGCAATTATGTGAATCGGTCAGTTTCTCGAACGGCTTCGAATCTGCAATGTAGGGTAAGGAGGGGCAGCGCCGACGTGTGCGGCAAAGGCGACTTTGCTTATAACATAGCTATTATTTAACCATTTTAATTCTACTTTGCATTAAATAAATCTATTTTATTATAGAGATAGCGTTACTTACTGAAATCTTGAAAATTGACGTTGTAAAAGAAAAATTACGCAGCAAACAGTTTTGACAACGAAAGAATGGAAGATTCGCTGGCAGAAATGTAAAGTTTTCGACATTAATGGCAATACTTACAGTATGAAAGTTTGATATTTTGACAGATAAAACAATATCACATTATGTGATTATAATAATTGAACGTAATACAAGTCCAAAGTATATTTAATATCGTAAATAATTGAGGCCTCACAAGTGGGGCAAGCCCAAAGGTAGAAACCTTTGCGCGTAGTCCGTCTCTAGTAGAATGTCAACGAATAAGAGGTTATATCACAGCTATCACTATTTTGATTAAAAATAACTTATTCTCCTTGCTGAATATGTTTACAGGTAATTTATCCAATACATAAAATACCACAGACGCGAAACATCATGTTTTCCCATTTTCAGATGTTTTGATTTTCATAAAAAGCTGCGGTCGGCTTTGCCCTCCGGTGTGGGGCAAAGCCGACGAAATACAGCTTGTCAGAAATAATTCAATTATTAAATCATTGTTTTATTCATGTAACTGTTATTTATAGAAATATGATGTACAATAATGTAGGACTCGAAATGAAAAAAAAATGGATCAATTCCACATCTTATTAACTTTAAAAAAATCATTGACTGTTAACTGGTCGGCGCTGCCCCTCCTTACCCTACTACAATGTCCATTTCAAGCGAAGTCATATTGAATCGGTTTACCAATTTTTGCATGAGACCGATTTTTTTTCAGGTTAGGCTGCCATATTTCACATGATTTTTAAAATTGATAAATTATTGATAGATTAAGAGAAATCATACGCAAGTCTACTAGATTCCTTTTGCTATTTTATTTCTAGAGGATATGAAGGATATTGTGGCTTATAAGTCTGTCAACAAAATAATAACGAGTAAAATTCTGTTAAAAACCAATCGGCGGCAATCTGGAATTCCAGTAACAGATGCGCTATTCAAACGACTTCGAAACCCATTCAAAGCAAGTGAATGGATTTTTGTTTCCTGGAAAGTTCGCAAGCGTCCGTCACTTTTAAGATGCTTTTAACAAAACATTTTGGTTGAATCAACCAAATATTTTTCTTAATTATAGTAAAATTTTCTCTTAGATTATTTGGTAGATCCAACTAAAAAATTTTGTAAAATCAATAAAATATTTTCTAAAATCAACAAAACGATTCAACCAAAAACTTTGATTAATGGAACCAAACAAATTTGGTTAACTAAACGAAAATTTTGTTCATTTAACCAAAATATTTTCTGAAATCAAACAAATGCGGCCGACAAAACGATTTTGTTGAATGAAGAAAATTTGTTTTCTGAGTGGAAAAATCGGGTCGTTTCTGGAGACTCACATACATTAAATTTCATATACAGTGTGCATTGAAATTCAAAGACGCTAATTTTAAAGTATGTTCATTTTATCTTCCACACTAATAATTAATTTCAGTTGTAAAAAATGGTATAATTCACCTAGGATTTCCCCTTGAACAAGTTTTTCAACTTTGCAGGTGAAATATTTATCCTGAAATCCTTTTAAATGTCTAAAATTAAATACATATGAAGTAACTCATAGATTAGGTCGAGATTTTGAATTCTATCTGTATTATTCTGTAGAATTTATAATTTGAAATATCTGTGGACTATAATATGGTAAAAACTATACCATTTATGTATGAAAGTAAACTGAAAACACTACTTTAACATATAAAAATAGAATAAATGGATTTTCATAAATAAATTTTTATTTCCAAATGCATGAAAATCACTTCAAGTTACCAGTACATGGAATTTAAGTTAAGTTTGTAATTTAAAAGTGCTTGAATTTTCAAGAATTTTTTAACAGTACTGGAACGGTTTTATTTTGATCATCTTTAAGCATATGCATATATGCATATATATGCACAAACATATATATTTGTAGAAAGCATGACCCTGGCGGACCGAACGAACGGAGCGGATACGCTAGAGCGTATCCTTATAGTATTCACATCGTATCCTCTTCGTATCATGCAAGAAAAACTCATTTAAAAAGGAAGATGAACATTTCACTTGTTGAAATTCGGATTCTACGTGAAATTTTGCGTTAAAAGGTCACGGAGTAATCGCAATACTTTTTTTGCAACATTACAAACTTTAAAAAAATATAATACTTATCGATAACGTGGGCTGAAGGTGACTTCAAACGCATCGTCGACTTCAAACGCATCGTCGACGGATAACGCCTATTGACTGCTACTGAACGACGATGCGTTTGAAGTCGCCTTCAGCGCACGTCATCGATAAGTATTATATATTTTTAAAGTTTTTAATGTTGCAAGAAAAACTATTGCGATTACTCTGTGACCTTTTAACTCAAAATTTCACGTAGAATCCGAATTTCAACAAGTGAAATGTTAATCTTTCTTTTTTTATAAGTTTTTCTTGCATGATACGGAGAGGATACGATATGGATACTATAAGGATACGCTGTAGCGTATCCGCTCCGTTCGTTCGGTCCGCCAGGGGAGAGATTCAGTGCTTAAAAATTCTCAATATGGATGGCGTGAACACTTTGATTTTTCAGGAGGTGATTGTTAAAAAGGGGTTCATTTCCGGGCTAAATAACACAAATTTTCGTTTAATGTGCAAGCACATTCTACTACCCAGTATTTTTGAAATGTTATCGTCTCTCTCTCACCCTGTCTCTCTGTCTGTCTGCCTTTCTCTCCATCATCATACTGCATTATTTTAGATATTGCAAGTCTTTTGAAATCCGTTTTGTAGTCAAGTAATTTCTGTAAGATTACTATTATCAAGCTTTATGGAGTTATACTTTTTTCCATTGAAGTTTATATATTTCAAAATATTTCAAATAAAGTTAAATAATTGTTGGAGTAACATACTATAAGTAGATGCTTATAGACGAGTAGAACACTTCCGGCGTCGAATTTCATATGTAAAGTACAGATAAGAAAAATTTTAAAAACATTGATGACGCGAAATCTAGAGGTTGCTTGCACTGAATGCCTTCGCAGCAGTGTTGCCAGATCCCTGCTTAAGCGAGTCGCAGGTTGGGTGTGCCCGAGTCGCACGAAAATCGCGCACGCTCGAATAGCCCAAAATCGCGCACTTTCGGCTTGAAGTAGCCCAAAGTAGCGACTTTCACAATTTCGTTCCGAGGAAAGGGGGACGGTGTGGTTTGAGAACCACCTACGTGGTGACGCTGTCTTCTTAGCTCGGTACCTCCAGTGGGACTCCGATACCGTGTCGGAAGTTGAAAATCAAACGGACCTCTTTTTCTAACGTGTGGAGATAGAAAGAGAGGTTCGTTCGATTTTCGACTTCGAAAGAGTTCGGAGTCCCACGGCTCATGAATGGAAAGCATGCTCAACAGTGTAATGGCTGACGTTGCGATTGCTGTTGGCGTTAACGTCTCGACCAATCAGAGCACGGGAGCCGACGTTGGCGGCTGCGATCGCAAAACATTCCAAAATAGCCAAATAGGCCAATTCGCGGGTCTCTCGCACTTAAGTAGCCCAAATTGCGACTTGTCGCAAATCACCAATTTCAGTCGCGCACAGAGCCTCTGAAGTAGCCCAATTTGCGATTAATCGCGCGATCTGGCAACACTGCTTCGCAGCATTATTAACTAAAAGTTATTCACTAACTTAACAGATTTTTTCTGCAGCCCTTCCGTGATTTTAATAATATCGGGAATTTTATGCCTGCTTACGAGTTGTGCTTTTTAGATGCTTTCTAGTTAAAATTATGTAAGTTTGAGAAAAATTGATTTTTAATCTTCCTCTAATATAGAGAAATATACTAAATACTGTCGATATCATATAACATATGCGATTTGCAGAGAAACATTTTTAAATAAAGATAAGTTTGGGATTTGAGAAGTGACTAACATTCAAAATTTAGAAAGTCATACTAGATTAACTCAAAAATAAAAATGAATAACTAGATATTAATTTGATTTCGAAAATTCAATATAAGTTTGAAGTTTTGCAAGTATATAAAAAAATACCCGGAAATGCCATCATCAGTTATAAGAACTTTCCAAATGAATTCTTTGTACATATATTATATTTTAGTTTCAAAGCAATCTAATTTAATAATGCCGACTAACGTACTGAACACTCAAAGAAAAGATTGAGTTGATTCAATCAAACAGTTTGTTCAACCTAATTTGTTTGTTGAAACTGAAAAATTTGGTCAGCGCAAATAAACCTTTGGTTATTTTTAAGAAACACAACGAATTAATTTGGTCAGTTCCAAGTAATTATTTATTTAAGCATGTTTAGCTGATTCAAGCAAATAAATGTGTAGAGCGGAATATATTAATTATTAGAAAATGAGTTGGTTGAAGTAACGAAATTATTTGGTTTATTCTACCAAATAATTTCATTAACTACACTAAACATACCGAAACAGATCATGTCACACCGGTGAGCAGTTTGCGTGTCGAAAAGTTTCTCATCGTAAGTCTTTCGCAGTGTTCATACCGGTTGCATGCAATCTAACCTCAAAATTCATAAGTGATGGAAGAACCACCCACACAAATGTATGGAAAAAGCCTTTCTGTCAAATTAGATGGAAGTTCGGTTTTCTAATGCTGCAAGTGATGCTTATGAAAAGATTGTTATCAAAAGCTTTTGTCCGAGAATACAATTTTTTTAAAGTCAAGATCTAGATACATTTCGATTGAACGAAACAACCAAACGTTAAATCAACCAAACTTTTTTCTGAGTGAAGATCTTTAAGTCTGCTGTTTGTATGAGCTAAAAGTATTCAAGTCATTCTAGTTCAATAAGGAGGAGGAGGACATATTGAAAGATTATAAACCCTAAATGAACTGTTAGAATCGTAAATCATGTGTCGAGCCTCCTCATTATTTTAAAATAACTGATATAATTCCAGGTGGGTGCAGTGAAGAAATACACATATGTAAATTTTAAGAAATTAGATTTAGTTAACATATAGCATTATGAAATATATAAAGAACTATATAATATTGAATGAGAGACAAGCTTATTGCTTATCTACACTGAAAAAAATTTGGGCAAGCAGCTGTCTTCTTAGTGAGAACGCATCGCCACCACGGCGGTCGGTGCAGCGGCCACACTACATTTGAGTGAGCATTAGTGCCAAACGTGCGAGCAGATCCTTTCCGCGTGTTGGGAACGCTGCAGTCCCACAAAAGAGAAAGCAATTGCCCCACGAGTCCAGAAATAGAATTTCGCGCACAAATTAAGCAGCAGGTCGCAGTTGAATTTTGTGATCGTGTAAACTATTAAGTACACCAGAAATGAATAATAGTCAATGCCTAGATACAAATATAATAGGAATAAATTGTTTAAAAGACATTTTATTGCCATAAAAAAATGTTATAAACTAATAGACATCTATCGAATTTTCACGAGAAAATATTTTGACGGCATGAAAAATAATTTTATAATACTTGACAATGTTATTTAAAGTGAAAAAATATTTGAACATAAAAATTCAGAACGTGTTTAGTGACAGGTGGAGAGAGAATTTTACGGAATTTGTG
>CAKNYM010040461.1:27636-46323 GCA_932195095.1 Andricus curvator
GGGGGGACAAAAGGGCAGTAGCATGGGTGAAGGGAGTTTTGGGTAAGATGGAGAAGAAGAGAAGGAAGGAGGAAGAGGAATGGAGAAGGAAAGATTGTAAATAGAGGAGGAAGTAAATATAAGTAAATGTAAATATTGTAAATAGTAGATAAGTATTAGGTAATAGCCGCGGAGGCAAAGTTTGGTAATGCGAGACAAAGCAAGAAAGTAGGGACATGCGAGCGAGGCGAGGCGAATCGAGGAAGGCAATGCGATAAGAGCGAGCGGCGTTAGAGATAAGGTGTGGAAGGATGTTAGTTTTAAGAAAATTCTGTAAAAAAATGGATGTGTAAGCAAGTCAATTTTTTAAGGCCAGCAGGCTAAAGAATAAACGTTTATCCATCTACAAATAATTGTTCTGTAGTCGTATCTTTTTAAGGACGGAAACAATTTTTCTATACAAAGTTGCTGGGAATGACTTTATGATTTTTTTAGCCTGAAAGTTTTATTATAAGAAAAAATTTAATTTTTTATAACAAATTGTATAAACAGTTGTATTATATTCGTCTATCGTTACAGGGAAAAATTTATTTTGGGTTTTAAAAATATTCTGCGTATGGCTTTATGATGTTACTTGCCGATTCTATTAAATAGTTTCAGTCTAATTCAACAATATCAATTTTCATTAACAAGTTTTATAAACAATTGCGTGATAGTCGTGTATAAAATATGTTTTTTTTTATAAAACTTGCTGCGACTGATTTTGTGCTGGAAATCATGTCAATAATTCTAATTGTTATCATTAAATGAAACACATAGACAGTTGTTAATATAATATGTTGAGAACAATTGAAACTATTATCTTAGAATAAACCTTTTCGGTTCACCGAAATTCGATAAGCATTTAAGAAATAATTTGGGTGTGCCCAGGAGAAACTAGAAAGGACGCCTGATAGGTTCACCGAAATACGGTGAGCGATACACCAAATATTTTCGGTGGGCCTAGACACTTCGTTAATAATAATCATGTGTGTTTATGTTTAACAACAGTCACTCACAGTACTTATTATGTCTTTTTTATAAATGAAGGATAAAGAATTTTCAACATCAGGCATAAAATAAACTTTTATTTATGAATTGATGATACGTAATACAATGTCTAGAAAACCTTAAAAGTATATATTTCAGTATTCAAATGTAGATATAATGAAAAGATTCCTGAAACTTGTTCCAAACTCCGAAAAAAAATAAGAGATATTTTTTTGTGGTTGATTCTCAACCAATCTATTCACATCATTACATTTTCGAAATAGCAAAAGATATAATCCAACAAACCATACATTTCTAAATTAGCTAACATTTAAAAACATTTTTGGTACAGTATTTAAATAAAAATATTTGTTTTTTGACAATTTAAGGTAAAAAGTTGTCTCTATTTAAAAATTAATTTAAGATTGAAATGAAATCTGCTTTCTTATGAATAATTTTATGTACCGAAATCAGAGCTTGAAAAAAATCACGAATCAAAATTAGATTTTTAAACAACCTCCTTTTCGGCTCATTAGAGGCAAATACATACCAACAGAAAAAAGAAGGAGAAAAGGAAAGAGTCAACCAAAATTTAAAAAAAAGCTAATTTCCAACCAAATACTTAAATTTTCAACCAAAGACATGAGTTCTTAACTACAGAGATGAACCATCAACCAAAAAGTTAATTTTCAACAAAACAGTTTGACGTTCAACTAAGTAGTATAATTTTCAACCAAAAAAGATAAATACTGAACGAAAAATGTAACAGTTCATACTTCGAGCAAACAATATTTTGATTTCAAATCAAATCCTAAAAAAGATTAACGTTTTTTACCCAAAAAAATACGAAATTTCTACCTTATAGGTTATAGCTTATAGGTTATGTACACGCGCCTGTTCACGACGGCAGGCTTATGTATTGATAAATTATTTACATTTGAGGTCATTGCATAAATGCGAGAAGTTATTCTTCTCTAAGAAATCATCCAAGATCAAAAGTTCACTTGTAAAAATAAAATAAGCACGAATATATACGACAAACCGTTTGTCGGATGAAACAAACTCCGCGCGAAACTCGGGTTGGGGATGCCGTTCTCCCGCCTAAACGGAGCCTTACTGTACTAACACTGTTGGGGCTACAGCTGTTCCAATGTGGGCATACAGCGTGCCCAACAATAGAGAGAATCCGCACCAAGCCGCGGGCGAGCAGCACGCGACGCATTTGGTCTTGCAGCTCTATCACGTGGGCAAGCAGCTCGCCCAAAATTTTTTCAGTGTAGTATGGTATTGGTTCTATTTTATAAGTGTTTTTAAATTAATCACAGGCAATGTTTAATCAAATGGAAGATACGTTTATTCGACACTTGAAAAAAGACTAAACAAACTGTTAAAGTATTAACATCAGCAATTGAACATATTATTCAATAATGCCAGCATCTCTTATTTAATTAATAATTGAAATGATCGCGTGTGCATTATTACTATTTCCAGCTGCCATTTTGCATAATTGTCCCTACAGCCTCAGGTACCTTTGCATTTTGGTTATTTGATTTCTCATCATACATAAGATTCTTTGCTATGCAAGAGTATTTATCATATCTTTTCAAATGATCAAGGCCATATATGAAAATAGGAGGAGGAGGATGAGGAAGAAGAGGAGGAGGAAGAGGAAGAATAAGAGGAGGAGGATGAGGAGGTGGAGGAAGAAGAGGAGAAGGAGGATAATGTAGTTCAATCAAATGCTCAAAGTGTTGGGAGTGTTTTATCATTTCAACGTTCTAAGGAGATCGTCATTGAAAACAATTGTGGAAAGTGTTTGGTGTGATGTACCATCAGTAGATGTAAAAATTTTAGAATCATATATACATATCAACATTGAAAAATTTGTAAAAAAAAGCTTCGAATAAGTGTAAGCAGACTCATTTTTATGAAAAAATAACCAAAATGAGATATATTGAAACAAAGTTGCATACTAGTTTCTAGAATTTTCAGTGATGTGTTGAATAACTTATATTTAATGCGTATCCTCATAGAATGTCATATTTTAAACAAAATAATCTAAAAATTTCGGTTGAACAACATTCCTTAGTGATGAGATCATCATAATCCCGTGAACTCTTATAAAATTCCTTGTAATTAGTATAAAAACACTTATAGAAAAATAGAGCCAATACCATACTGAGTAGGCAATAAGTTTATAGCTAATTCAATTCTAAATTAATCTAACTGATAGTCTAAGCTTGTAATCATTGAATCCAACACCTCGAGCATTTGATTGAACTACATTATCGTCCTCGTCCTCGTCCTCGTCCTCGTCCTCGTCCTCGTCCTCGTCCTCGTCCTCCTCCTCGTCCTCCTCCTCCTCCTCGTCCTCCTCCTCCTCCTCCTCCTCCTCCTCCTCCTCCTCCTCCTCCTCCCACTTCCCCATTCAATTGTCTCAAAAATTATTCACGCCTTGATAATTTGAAAAGACATGAGAAATACTCTTGCATAGCAAAGAATCTTATTTATGATGAGAAATCAAGTGACCAAAATGCAAAGATACCTCAGGCTGTAGGGACAATCATGCAAAATAGAAGTAAGCAGGCTAATGAGGCTAGTAAAGCAATTCGACAGAATGTTAAACAGGAAATAGAACCATATGTTAAGAAGCAGAAGGTAGTAGCAGAAAAGTTTGGTGAAAAGGCGAGTTTTCCATCCGTGAAAGTAAGCAGTAAAGATGATGCAAATGATGATGATGATGAAGAAGAAGACAATAAGGGTGAAGAAGATGATGCAAAAATGTCAGAATACTCGGATGATCCAAACATATTGGTAGATCGATTGCGGTTACTTATGCAATCACAAGCAGTTGGAAATAGAAATAATGCACACGCGATCATTTCAATTATTAATGAAATAAGATATGCTGACATTATTGAATAATATGTTTAATAGCTGATGTTAATACTTTACCAGTCAGTTTATTCATTTTTCAACTGTCGAAAAAATATTTCTTCTATTTGATTAAACATTGCCTGTAATTAATTTAAAAACACTTATAAAATAGAACCAATACCATAATAGATAAGCAATAAGCTTGTCTCTTATTCAATATCATATAGTTATTTATATATATTATAATGCTATATGTTAAATAAATCTAATTTCTTAAAATTTCCATATCTGTATTTCTTCACTGCACCCACCTGGAATTATATATTATATATCTTGACTTTAAAAAAATTGTATTCTAGGACTAAAGCTTTTGATAACAAACTTTTGATAAGCATCACTTGCAGCATTAGAAAACCGAACTTCCATCCAATTTGACACAAAGGCTTTTTTCATACATTTGTGGGTGTTTCTTTCATCACTTATGAATTTTGAGGTTAGATTTCCTGCACCGATATGAACACTGCGAACTAAAGGTTGCACTTAGGTTAAAAATGTGCTGCATACTGTTTCAGACCCCAGTTTTTTAAAAGCGTTGCATTGTTGGTGTTAATTTGTTCGTACCACTCATTTTTTCACTAATTCGCAATACGACGTACGATGAGAAACTTTTCGACACGCAAACTGCTCACCGGTGTGGCTGACATCATCTGTTTCGGTATCCTTAGTGTAGTTGATGAAAGTATTTGGTAGAATAAACGAAATTATTTCATTACGTCAACCAACTCATTTTCTAATAATTAATATATTCCGCTCAACACATTTATTTGCTTGAATCAACTAAACATGCTTAAATAAATAATTACTTGGAACTGACCAAATTAATTCGTTGTGTTTCTTAAAAATAACCAAAGGTTTATTTGCGCTGACCAAATTTTTCAGTTTCAACAAACCAATTAGGTCGAACAAACTGTTTGGTTGAATCAACTCAATCTTTTCTCTGAGTGTTCAGTACGTTAGTCGGCATTATTAAATTAGATTGCTTTTTAACTAAAATGTAATATATATGTACAAAGAATTCATTTGGAAAGTTCTTATAGCTGATGACGGCATTTCAGGGTGTTTTTTCATATACTTGCGAAACTTCAAACTTATATTGAATTTTAGAAATCAAATTAATATCTAGTGATTCATTTTTATTTTTGAGTTAATCTAGTATGACTTTCTAAATTTTGAATGTTAGTCACATCTGAAATCCCAAACTTATCTTTATTTAAAAATGTTTCTCTGCAACTCGCATATGTTATATGATATCGACAGTATTTCGTGTATTTCTCCATATTAGAGGAAGATTAAAAATAAATTTTTCTCAAACTTCAATAATTTTAACTAGAAAGCATCTAAAAAGCACAATTCGTAAGCAGGCATAAAATTCCTGATATTATTTAAATAACGAAAGAACTGCAGAAAAAATCTGTTAAGTTAGTGAATAACTTTTAGTTACTAATGCTGCGAAGGCATTTAGTGCAAGCAGCCTCTAGGTTTCGCGTCATCAACAAGGAGCCATAATTAAGTGGAATTGTGCAGAGTAGCTTTTTAGTGTAAAACACATCTTATTTTAGTTGTTACTTTATGTGCGACTCCTTTTGTAGTTCATTTTGAATTTGTATAATGAATTTAATCTTGAATCTTGAATCTTTACATATGAAATTCGACGCCGGAAGTGTTCTACTCGTCTATAAGCATCTACTTATAGTTAGTGTTGCCGCCGAGCGAGGCCTCGACGTTTTCAAGGCGAGGCCTTGCCTTGGGCTTGTCTTGGCGCCTTGAGTTTGCACTGCCAGATGTGGAAACACCAGCATTGAATGAAAATACCGTATTCTGAGGCTCCAGCCTCCCTGACCCTTCTCAGGGTTGAACGAAAATCCCGTAATCTGAGACGCCATCCTCTTCGGTTCTTCTCAGCAGAGGTCGTTTCTGTAAGCTGGACGAAAATACGAATCCAATTTTTTTTTTAATTTTTGAATTAACGATATGTAAATATAATATTCGGAATGTACAAGTTTTCACGATTCCCGGGATATGTAATTTGTCCAAAAAAGTTGACAAATTGAATACGCTTAATGTATGAAGCAGACCGAAACCGTCTCAAAAGAAACAGCTTCTAGTTTTACGCTTGAAGTCGCAGAATTCTCGAGAGCCAAATACGACTTTTTTGGTATGAAATTAGGCGTTACATATTTTTTCGTGTTTCCAAAAAAAAGTCTCAAGAAGTTATGCGAATTTAATTTTGTGCTTTGTATTTAAAAAGACCCAAAATCTTTTCTTTAAGCATCTATAACTTTTGATCTAATGGAGACATTTCTCGTGTTTTTTTGTTATTATAATTGAATTTACAGTCTTCTTTCATAATCCACCGGAAAAATGTGAAAAGTTTTAAAATTAATACAATGGCGGCGGTTTATTCTGAAAAAATTAAAAGTCGATTTTCTTAAAAAATTTCTTAAAAAATCTTCCCTTAAATTGTTATGCGGTTTAAATCAATGTGGTGGCCAGGAGAATCGTTTTCATACAATATAATTTTATACATTTTTTGCAAGCAACGACGGACGAGAAAAATGTTAAGATGAAAGTTTGTGAGTTCCAAAAAGTTCTATGAAAAATAACTATTTTTCTTTTGTGATATCTTTCATTTTGTATGATAAAAATTCAAAAACTACATTTTAATGGAAAAATATTCTCCTGGCATTCAAAAATGACTCAGCCGGCTTAAAACTAATGCGATATCTTCCTTGTATAAGCTGAAATTGTGAAAAGAATATGGGAAAAAATAAAAGAGGTTGTGGTTCCCCATAACATCTTTTTTAATTTCTTTCATTAAGTTTTAAAAACTTGAAAAAAAATATTATTCGGAACGCCCGATGTTTTTATTGTTAAAAATATTGTTTAAAAGGTTCCCCTAATAGATAATGCAAGAAACGCATCCTGTCAAATGGATGCAGGCTAAACTATTTTTAGGGCCTGGAGAATTTTTTTTGCTAACAATGTAATTTTAGAATTTTCTTGTTCATGATGAAAGATATCGCAAAAAAACAAGAGGTATTTTTTATTTAACTTTTATACCTTATTTGCGGGAAAAAGTAGAAAATTCAATTCTAAGGAAAATAAATTCTTCTGACCACAACAATTATTTAGCACACATAAAACTCACAAGATATGTTTCTTATCAAAGTACAAATTAAAAAAAAAATAGGGAAAAATAGAAGGGTTAGTTTTTTCATAAAATCGACTTTTCATTTTTTTTTTCGCAAAAGCGCGGATTATAGCGGATTACAAAGGAAGACTATAAATAATATTAGACAAAAAAAGAACACGAGAACTGTCTCAATTAGATCAAAAGTTAGAGATGTTTTTAAGAAAATCGGATTTTTTGAATAACAAAGCACAAACTTCAAATACGCCTAACTTCTTGGATACATTTTTTTCTTGCAAATCCGAGAAACACATATCGCTTAATTTCCTCTACAAAAAACAACATATTGTTTTGATTCCGAGTGATTATACGACTTGAAGTGTAAAACCTGCTTGATTTGAAATGGATTCGGCCAACAGTATATTGCAATAGTAATAGCTTATCCAATTTCTCATATTTTTAGGCATATTACACAGGTATTCAATCAAAGGTATGAAAAAAATTAGGTAAAAAAAATTTACGAAGAAAAGTTTTGGAAAAAAATGTTTGAAAAAATGTTTCGTTGAAAAAAAATTTGTTGAAACAAAAATTTTATGAAAAGAAATTGTTGGAAAAAAACTTTATTAACAAAGAATTAGGTGGAAAAATTGTTTGGAAAAAGCTTTATGAAAGAAAAATTTTGGAAAGAAAATGTTTAAAAAATTTTTTATTAAAAAAAAATGTTAAAAATTTTTTTTATTCAAAAAAAAATGTTAACATTTTTTTTATCCAAAAAAAAAAAAAAATTAAAATAATTTTTTAAAAATTATTATTTATTTTAATTATTTAAACAAATATTATTTATAAGTTTTCATTGTTACTAATTATAATTTTGTACTGCAAATTGTTTCTTAAATATTTAAGTACAGTATTAACTATCACTACTACATTGGGTTTGGTGTCATTACTTGCATCCAAAGTCATCCTATGAGAGCTTTAATTTATTATCCCTTCCCAGGTGGTCGGAAAATATCCACATCTGCTGGAGGAAACTCAAGCCTCAAAGACGAGGCCAAGGCAAGGCCTTGCTTTTCAAGGCCTTGTAATTTGTCCGCCTTGCTTCGCCTCGAAACGCGAGGCCTCGGGCTATCCTTCCTTGCGTTCCTCGACCTGTTCCTTGCTATTCCTCGTCTCGAACGGCAACACTACTTATAGTACGTTACTCCAACAATTATTTAGCTTAATTTGAAATATTTTAAAATATATAAATCTAAAATAATGCAGTATAATGAGAGAGAGAGAGGGAGGGAGAGAGGGAGAGAAAGAGAGAGGGGGGGGGTAAATTGTGTTGTTTTTACCATATTATAATCCACACGCTGCAGCGTAACGGTAAAGTAATGGTAAAGTAATATGGCTTTACAACTAATAAAAGAAACAAAATGAATATGTAAATTGTTGCAATTATAATAATACGTTAAAATTTACGTTAAATGGTGATGCCGTAGTTGCAACAAGTTTATTTTTCAGCGTTAAAAAATAAAAAAAACAAAGTTGCTGTCATTGAAGTCGAGCCCCTGCATGTTGGCAGTTTGCTAACGGCGGCTTCAAGCGGGTTGCCAACATGCAGGGGCCCGACTTCAATGACAGCAACTTCGTCTTTTTATTTTTTAACGCTGAAAAATAAACTTGTTGCAATTACCACATGGTCATTTAACGTAAATTTTAACGTATTATTATAATTGCAACAGTTGAAATATTTATTTTGTTTCTTTTATTAGTTGTAATGCCATATTACTTTACCATTACTTTACCATTACTTTACCGTTACGCTGCAGCGTAACGCCTGCGTTCGGCCCGTCCGCCAGGGTAGAATTCAAAACCTCGACCTAATCTATAACTTACTTCATATGTATTTAATTTAAGACCTTTAAAAGGATTTCAGGATAAATATTTCACCTGCAGACTCAAAAAACTTGTTCAAGGGGAAATCCTAGGTGGATTATACAATTTTTTACAACTGAAATTAATTATTAGTGTGGAAGCTGAAATGAACATACTTTTAAATTAGCGTCTTTGAATTTCAATGCACACTGTACATGAAATTTAATGTACGTGAGTCTCCAGAAACGAACCCATTTGTGGATGAACCTTATCAAAATAAGTGCGGAAACAGAATCGACTGGGATTAAGTGATTATGTGACAAATACGTAAGATTACTAATTGAATCTTTGTGTGTCTACGATTGCGTGATTAGGTTTTTGATTTAATAGAACAGCACAATTTTTTGAATCAAATGAACAAAGGATCCAGGACAATTTACATTGCAAATGGCTTGCCGTGGGATTTTCTAGTCATGTGATATTTAGTAGTTTAATAAACTACTAAATAATTCACACAAGATGATACAATTTCATGGTAAGCCATTTAGAATGTACTCTCTGAATCTGAAATAGTGAAAATTTCACTATTTGGATTAGTGAAAGCTATTTCACTATTAAAATAGTGAAATCACTTTCTTCCACTATTTCAATTAGTGAAATTCACTATTGTAATAGTGCCATTTTCACTAGCACTCAATTAGTGAAGAATGATTAGTGGAATCCACTTTTCGGATTAGTAAAATCTTCTAATTGAAGCAGTGAAATCGTAAAACCGCTAGTTGAAATAGTGAATTTCACTATTTCATAGTGACCCACATTTTTTTAATTTAAATAGTGAAAATTCACTATGAAATAGTGAAATTCGCTATTTCAAATTTAGAGAGTACATTGAGCTGGGTCGCTTATGGTAAGATGAACTACAATTTTTGATTAAATAGACCAAACTCTATCCTTCGACCAGCAAAAACACTTATTTGAATTAACTCAAATATTATCTTGGATCGAGAAAAATATTCGCTTGGATTAACTAAAAGCTTTACTTGGACCAACCAAAATTTTTGCTTGTATCAATCAAAACATATGGTATAATCAACCAAATTTTACTAACAAAAACTTTATCGTGGGTCAACCAAATATATTGTTGTCCATATCATAACCATATTCTAAAGTTTAGACAACCAAAATTTCGTTCATTCAACCCTCGATTCAACCAAATCTTTTTCTGGGTGGATATATGAGCTACGGAAGGAGCGTACGATTCGCGCAGCAAATCTGACCTCCTACTCCCAGGGTGAAGATCTCGGAAAATATTATTGATAAAGGAAAAGTGAATACCATGATTTCTTATGCATATTCTATGTACAAGCTGTCTGCAATAATTCATTTCTTACCCATGCACCTTTTCCAAAAAAGTCGTCAAAAACCATTTTTTTTTGGGACGTTTTCCACGATTTAGGGGCGTTTTTACCCTTCATCCTGGGTGAAAATGATTTTTTATTAACTTCTTATGCCTTTAGGAATATGCATGCCAAATATTAATTATTCATTATTATTTTTGTTGCTCTAGGACTTAATTTATTCAATTTATTCAAGTTTTTCATCAATTTTTGGACATTTTTGAAAAAAATGGATTTTCAAATTAGCCTACAGATTTTTTTGTTTAAAATTTCACTAGATATATTTAGCAACACAATCCAAAATGTTTTATCAAAATCGGTGGAAAGCTTTTTTATTTTTAACGCCTAACGTGACTCCTCAATAAGTGCTCTCTAAGGGCTCTCTAAGGGCTTCTCTCCTTATGACTGTAATGTAATATGACACCTTTGTCTATGTGAAAAATTCCTGGTACAATTTTAATATCACACAAGCGGCATTGGTTGAAGGGATGATGGGCTTGAATATGAGACCTATATCACCGACTTCTGCGATTCGCTTGACGTGTACAAGCGAAACTTGTTCGAACTTGCATAAAAAGCATGTAACATTGCGTCATTTTTTCAGTAATGTATGTAGCATGACACCATTTTGAAAACAATTCTCTGAATTCTTTGTAACTTGATACGATTGTTTTAATATTAAATTCCTCAATATCTATAAAATATCACATAGGAAACGAGGTCTCTTTCTTTTACGGCTCATATCAAAGGGTGATACTTTTCTCAGTAATACATGTAACATGACACTATTTTGAAAACAATTCTCTGAATTGTATGTAACATGATACCATTGTTTTTATATTAAATTCCTTAGTACCTATAAAATATGACATAGGAAACGAGGGGGGGAGGGGGATTCTATGCCTCAACTCTGTGATATTTTCTTATGACGTAAGCAAAAACATGACACAGCATCCCTCTCCATACGCAATCACACATACACACAAATACAAACTCATTCTCACACAGACATGCACTAACGCAAATCTATCCAGAACCGGCCTCATATTACTAGACGCAATCCAGCTGATTGTACCCGTTCAGGAATGCCGTTCGAGACAAGAAAGACGAAGTCTGGCTTGCTTTCGCCTCGTTCATTCCTGGGACCTGCTTCGTTCTCCCGGACCTTTTCCTCAATTTGTCTGTTTTCGTTTTGCAATGTCTCGTGTTGTTCTTCCTCGTTGCCGACTCCATTATCCCGTAACATTGTGATAAATGTGCACTAGCGGAGCAGGCAGTTCGCAGGGTCGTTCTTCTGCCTATCTGAAGCGTTAATGTAAATTCGCACTCTTTAATAAATGGGTGAGTTGAAATATTTTTACGTATTATACTTGTTTCTCCATTACTGATTATTCTGATATAAAAGAAGACTATGTTTCCATTTATTCAAAGATTCAACTTTATTAGAATCTAATGATTTTCTTATTCAAAATTCATTTTGATAATTATCTTAAAAAATCGCGAATTTTTAAGATCACGGCTTCTTCGAGAATAAAAAAATGTAATCAATTTTTTTCCACCATATATAACTATGGTTAGGAGTCTTCTGAATATATCCGAGGTTTGGGCATTACAGAATACAATAATAAAAATAATTTGACTTTAAAATTTTTTTAAGAATACCTAGGTATATAAAAAACCATTTTTGTAGGTTATGGAAAGGAGAATCTTCCAAAAATGTATACTTAATATTTAATTCGGCATCTCACTTTTTGCAAATATACAGAAAAAAAACTTTTAATTTAAAAGTTAGAACAGTGCATACACTTTCGTCTCAGTACTTGCTCTACGCCCACTTCGAATATTTTTCATGCTCATTTTAGATTCTAAAAGATCCAAGTAGAAGTTTTTGACACTTCTTGCCTTTGTGATTGGTTGAATAGTGTAGGTTGGAGGTGTGATTAATTAGGGTCCGTTGCATTAGCCCCTTTACCACACATTTTGTACATGTATACAAACCCATTCGATTGCACCCCAAATGCGCTCTATTGAACCACAAAGTAAAAATTTTGCGCTACAAAACTGAAGGAGTTATTGCAATTGGTAAGATGAGGAACCGAGGAAGGGGCTAGTGACACGCTAGCCCTTCCTTTTTCGAAAACATACACGGAAAAAATTAGTTGTTGAAATTTTGAATGACTGAGTCAACCACTCTAGGATAGGGCTAAACGTATGTCATAAATTGGAAGTATCGTCGTTAGAAACTTTGGTTGATACATATTTAAAAAGTAGAAGGAATTGTAGAAAGTACAAAATAATTTCAATGAAAATGTGAAGACCAGAGGAATAGAGTTCTTGAAACACTCATACACTAATGCTTCGCAGCCAGTCAATGAAACTTTCGATGACTCCTAACGAGTTTTTAGAAAACAGTGTTGCCAAATTAAAAAAAATTATTTCGCGGTTATATTTATTATATTCTTATTTACATAGACTTGCGCTTAAGTTATATTTATTTTTACAGAGACACACGAACACTGTATATATATATATATATATATATATATATATATATATATATATATATTCGGTTTTCGGTTTCGATTCCTTTGGAATAGAAACGAAGGGCCTATGAAAAAGCCACCGAACGCGTCCTCGGGTTGCGGATAGAGGGTCCCTGTACCAAAAGTTTCTGCTGAATATGGTTGCAATAATTAATAAACAGTCCCGGACAATTGTCCAGGAATGGTCCCGAAGGAATAACTCCTAAGCGAAGGCGTAACAACCGTGCCGAAAGCTGAATGGCACCTGGGTTAGGTGTCTCAAACGGTGACTCTGGGATACCGGGCGACCTCTTAGAGTATCAGCCTTATCCTTGCACGCGCGGCTCTACAAGGATGGACTAACCCTTTTCCTAGCTGCTCGTGGGAACAACAATGAAACCACCAAAACACCAAAATGTTGTAGATGCGGTTCAAGACAATCGAACGCGTAGAGCACCCGACAATGGGTCGGCAAACAATGCCGATCAGCCTAGAGTTCGGGGTGCTGAAAATAATTTAGATGGAAACACGACGAAAAACCGGCGAAACGACCACATTGAGTGGACGGATCGACTCAGGGATGACGTGCTAGACTGCTACGATGCCAGCATTATCCCTGTTCGCGGAGGCTTTATGGCGCGTATGCACACTCTGTGGTGCCAGAAACACCCAGAGCTTCAGCACGTTGCGCATCAGTCTTTGCGAAATCAAGCCGACTACCTCCGGAAAAATGGATATGTACGCGGAGTGCTTCCCCAACCGCTGCTTTATCAAGCTGCAGACGAAGATGAGGAAGCGACATTGTGACCAACCGCAGAAAGCAGGCACCTTCTGAGAGATGATCGCAATGTCATTACTAGAAGGAACATTAACATGCAAGTCCCTCCTAAGCCCCAAGATCTGGCTGAAATGGATGCCTTCCCATTCCGCAGTGGCTGGTGATAGGACGCACTATACTCCTGCCAAAAAAGGCAACTTGTACAACCCAGAGAATTACAGGCCAATAACTTGTTTGAATGCGCTGTATAAGATCTTTACAGCTGTCCTCAACAACAGGATTGTTCGACGAATTGAGCCTGTATGGCGAGAGATGTACGAAGAACGTGGCTCGAAAAAAGGTGTAGCAGGCTGTCGAGAGAACCTGCTAATTGACAGGTGTGTCTGTAAAGACGCTGCAGCCCATCAGCGCGTCCTGTCAATGGCCTGGATTGACTAACGAAAAGCTTTCGATTCAACCTCTCATAGACTTATCATCTGTCTGTTGGAAAGCTTGAAGGTACATCCACACATAGTGAGATGCATAGAGAGATTGATGCCTCTTTGGAAAACTAGATTTACTATCTCATCTAGAAATTATCGTGTGACAACGAACAACGTCACCTTCCAGAGGGGCGTCTTTCAAGGTAATACCATGAGCCCTTTACTTTTTTGCATCACCCTTCTGCCTCTATCTCTCGCACTACGACATTCTCCTTGATACCTTTGTGGTGAAACTAATCAGCGCAAGCATAAGGTCACTCATGTATTTTATATGGATGACCTGAAGATCTATGCATCTGGTATAAGCAAACTTCAAAGGGCTATAAATATTGTCAAGAACTACACAGGAGAGATTGGGATGGACTTTGGCTTGGACAAGTGTGCCAAAATTCATCTGAAGAATGGAAAGATTACTGGCGTTCCCAAGGACCCTGAGCTTGTGGATATAAGTGTTATCAGACATCTTAATACTGGAGAGACCTATATATACCTGGGCGTGCCTCAAAACCGCATTCAGGACGCAACATCAGTAAAGGAGTGTCTCCGAAGCAGATACAAGCAGCTTCTTCGACAGATTTGGTCTTCCAATCTGTCAGCCTTGAACAAGGTATCTGCGACTAACATGCATGCCGTCCCGGTTCTACTCTACTCGTTTGGGGTAGTTCAATGGACGAAGAACGAGCTTAAGGCCCTTGATGTCATTACACGTAAGATCATGCATATGCATAAAAGCTTGTATATCGATTCGTCAGTTCCGCGATTATATATTTCACGCCGTCAAGGCGGACGCGGACTCCTGAATCTCCAGTGTCTTCATAACCGGATTGTTCTAAGTACAGCTTACATCGTTGAGAATGGCAGAGATCCTCTCCTAAAGATGGTCAGGAACCACGAGATGATTGGCGAAGGAGCGTTCCTTTACAAAGCCGCGGAGAAAGCGACCGAGACCCTTGGCCTGAATTTTAACATCAGAAGTGAGGAAAGTGCATTAATTCATCCAGATGCTTCACTTCTAAAAACCAAAGTGAAGGAAGCAGAGGTTGAAAATTTTCACCAAGAGCTACTCGACAAGAAAATGCACGGAATCTTTCACAGAAATGTAGAAAAACAGTCCTTGTCGAAGGAGCAAACTTTTGCTTTCCTCAAATCATCAGGGCTTAATTCAGGTACAGAGGGTTTTATTTTCGCATGCCAGGACGGTGTCATTTCCACCTTAGCATATCGTGAGCGCATTTTATGTCAAGAAGTTCCCAGTAATAGGTGCAGAGCGTGTCATGCACACGCTGAGTACCTGGAACACATACTATCAGGGTGTCCGACCCATGCGGGAACGACGTATATCTACAGACATAATGCGGCCCTAAGAGTGCTTTATTACCATCTTTGTCGTTATATTCGCTATATTCGTGATCGAATTCTCGGCTCCGTCCGAATAAAACATCACTGCAAAGGAGAAAGAAAAAGAGGAGAGGTATCATGACCTTAAAAGAGAGCTACAACGACTGTACCCAAAATATTCGGTACAAGTAATCGTCCTTGTGATAGGTGCTCTCGGAGGTGCGAAACTATCACTGGGCGTCTCCGACTTTAAATATGAGGTGAATATGCGGGCCAAATGTTGGTGTGTAAAAGTAAACTTCTTCCACCAAAAGTTCTTGATACAATCTGGTCCAGCAGCGGAAAAGTTCTTCGTGCCTCTAAGTGCTTTTTTCACCTCTTCGGCAATGATTGGTGGACATTCCTCCTCAGATTTTATGAGGTTGTCGCAAAACTCCTTGAAGCGGATGATATTTTCAGTATCTTCTTTCAACTCTAGTGTTTTCGGGATCTTGTACACCTCTCTCCAAAAAGTCTCGACCTCCTTGGACTTGGTTGGATTTTTGACAGAAACAGGTAGATCGCTGAAGAGGCGCGATGGGTCAGCGAGAAACTGTTGATTCTCCCTGATCCATCTCTCCCTCTTCTGTATTCTCCTCCTTGCGTCAGATAACAGCCGTATTTTGTCAACAATATGCTGCTTGATTGTCAGCAGCTTTGACTTGTGTAGTGTGTGATTCAAGATCCTTAGTTCTTGGGCGAACTTTCGAACCCTTTCCGTAAACGGTCTACCAGATGTTATGTAGTCAATCACATATTGAACACGGGACGCATTCTGTCTTGCCCATCCAATCTTCTTGTTCAGTTGATGCAAGCGTCTTTTGGTCTTTTGGTCCATCGTTGGTTTCAGCCTTCGATTAGAATCAGCCAAAGTTCTCGCAGCACCATAAACTGAGCAATTGATGGTCCAGAGGTCGGACTCTTGCGAGATATCTCCACGAAGGAAGGCATCCATTTCAGCCAGATCTTGGGGCTTAGGAGGACCTTGCATGTTAATATTCCTTCTAGTAATGAAATTGCGATCATCTCTCAGAAGGTGCCTGCTTTCTGCGGTTGGTCTCAATGTCGCTTCCTCATCTTCGTCTGCAGCTTGATAAAGCAGCGGTTGGGGAAGCGCTCCGCGTGCATATCCATTTTTCCGGAGGTAGTCGGCTTGATTTCGCAAAGACTGATGCGAAACGTACTGAAGCTCTGGGGGTTTCTGGCACCGCAGAGTGTGCATACGCGCCATAAAGCCTCCGCGAACAGGGATAATGCTGGCATCTTAGCAGTATAGCACGTCATCCCTGAGTCGATCCGCCCACTCAATGTGGGCGTTTCGCCGGTTCGTCGTCGTGTTTCCATGTAAATTATTTGCAGCACCCCGAACTCTAGGCTGATCGGCATTGTTTGCCGACCCATTGTCGGGTGCTCTGCGCGTTCGATTGTCTTGAACCGCATCTACAACATTTTGGTGCTTTGGTGGTTTCATTGTTGTGCCCACGAGGAGCTAGGGAAAGGGTTAGTCCATCCTTGTAGAGCCCCGCGTGCAAGAATAAGGCTGATACTCTGAGAGGTCGCCCGGTATCCCAGAGTCACTGTTTGAGACACCTAACCCAGGTGCCATTCAGCTTTCGGCACGGTTGTTACGCCTTCGCTTAGGAGTTATTGACAAAGCCACTATGACAAAGCCACCGAACGCGTCCTCGGGTTGCGGATAGAGGGTTCCTGTACCAAGGGTTTCTGCTGAATATGGTTACAATAATTAATAAGCAGTCTCGGACAATTGTCCAGGGATGGTCCCGAAGGAATAACTCCTAAGCGAAGGCGTAACAACCGTGCCGAAAGCTGAAAGGCACCTGGAGTAGGTGAGCGCCTACACAATCGCAGCCAGAACAAGCCGACAACAGAGAAAGAGAGGCGACACTGAGACCAACCTCGAACAGGCATCCAATAGCGGAAGAACGATGCTTCAAGACCCGGAGAAACATCAACATTCAGGTTTCTCCCAAGCCCAAAGATCTGACTGAACTGGATGATGAGCTTCGTGGAGATTTTTCCGAAGAATCCGACCTCTGGACTATCAATTGTAGTGTGTACAATGCAGCGAGAACTTTGGCAGATGCAAACCGTAAAACAAAACCAACGGTTGATCACAAGACCAAAAGACGAATGCATCAACTTAGCACAAAGATAGGCTGGGCAAGACAGTACGCGTCCCGCATTCAGTGTGTGATTGACTACATAACATGTGGCAGGACTTTCACTGCCAAGGTTCGACAGTTCGCGCGCGAACTGCGGATCCGTTATCACACAATCAACAAGTCAAAGCTACTGGCCATCAGGCAGCATATTGTTGACAGAATACGAGTACTATCTAACGCTAGGAGAAGTCTAGAGCGGAGAGAGAGGTGGGTCAGAGAAAATCAACAGTTTTTGTCTGACCCATCTCGACTCTTCCAAGACCCTCCAGTTACTGTCGACCATCCGCCCAAACCAGAGGAGGTTGAAGCATTTTGGAGAGAAGTCTACGAGGTCCAACATCCACTTGAAGAAGGCTCAAAGAACATATATAGCTTCAAGGAGCTATGCAATGCCCTCATAACAGCTAAGGAGGAATTCCCACCTATCACTACCGAGGAGGTGAAAACCATATTAGGAGGCATGAAGAACTATTCCGCTCCGGGACCAGATGGTATCAAGACCTTCTGGTGGAAGAAGTTTCCTTCAATCCACCAGCATCTGGCCCGAATTTTCACCTCATATCTAAAATGGGAAGAGCCTATTCCGGGGTGGTTGGTGGAAGGGCGCACAGTGCTCCTGCCGAAGGCGGGCAACTTAGCTGACCCTAAGAATTACAGGCCAATAACTTGTCTGAACACGCTGTATAAGTTCTTCACAGCTATCCTAAATGATAGGATTCTTCGGACAATTGGACCTGTGTGGCCAGAGATGTATGAACAACGTGGCTCAAAGAAAGGCGTAGCAGGATCTCGGGAGAACTTGCTCATTGATAGATGTGTCTGTAAAGACGCAGCATCCTATCAGCGACTTCTATCGATGGCCTGGATTGATTACCGGAAAGCTTTCGATTCAACCTCCCATAGACTTTTCATCTGTCTGTTGGAAAGCCTAAAGGTTCATCCACACATCGTGAGGTGCATAGCGAGATTAATGCCGCTTTGGAAAACCAGATTTACTATCTCATCTGGAAAAC
>CAKNYM010040462.1:7031-23685 GCA_932195095.1 Andricus curvator
AATGATCTTTTCTGGTATCTTGCATAGTTTGACAGCAAAATGGCTTTTTTGATTTTTCATTAATTTTTTGTGCGATCAAAATTTGAATTTTTTATTTTTCGAAAAATTCAAAAAGTTGTTATGAAAATATTATAGGGTGTTCAGGAATCAACGTTTTTCTCCTCTTGACTTTTTTTCATATCGTGCGTTTTTCGGCTTAAAATGTTCATTTTCGTTTGTTTTTTGGAATTTTGAAAATGCTATAACTCCAGTAATTTTTTTTTTATCACGAAAAGTCATAAGAATATTTTGTTCGTCATTTTGCGTACTACTAATAACCGTACATAGAATTTTCAAATCTTCCAAAAAAGTGGTCTCAAAAATTTTCAAAATGTGCTCACTTTTTGGATTTTCATCCAAAATAGCTGGTTAACGAACTCGTTCTCTATTTTTCGGACATAAAAAAGTGTGCCAAAGCTCAATCAAATCTGATCATTTTTTCGAAAGTTATCGTGGCTACAGACAGACAGACAGACAGACAGACAGACTACAGACTACAGACTACAGACAGACAGACACCTTCGTAAAAATCGTTTTTTCTAGCTCAGGGGGTCTCAAAACGTGGAGATTTGAGGAAAACCGACTATGTCAAATTTTACATAAAACCAATACCTTCTCATTAGAATGAGAATGTAAAAATGATACATTTTCCCATTTTTCGATGGAATGCTCTTAAATTTTATAAGATACGTAAGTTTGTTTTCAAAACTATGGAATAATCAGGAACAGCCAAAATTAAAAAAAAAACAGTTAGATGGTGACTGGTAAGATTTGAAGAAATTGATACAATTTTCCATTTTCAAATGAAAGATTCTAACTTGGTAAGATAAGCAAGTTTATTTTTAGAAACTAGGCAATAGGCGATGACAGCCGGAATTTTGAGAAAATCCAATATGGCGATAAATCCAAATTTAAACTACAATAATAAATTCAACAAATAATTACATTTTTATTGTAAAGCGTGAGCATGAAACCATTTTCGTTTGAATATTCTCAAATTTGATAAGCCGACATCTTCCTTTTTTTTCCATATTTCGGTTGTCTGTAACTATTAGATAGTATCCGGAAAAAGACTTTCTTATCTTCCCGAGTTTAAGAGGGTTCCGTCGAGAAATGGCGAAATTAAACATTTTTTTAAGTTTCATCGTCTTCTTTCATGAATTTTTTGAAATTTTTTATTTCAACTGCCGCCATTTTATATTTTCGAAAATTTGAATTTTTTTATATCATCACTTGCTTAATAGTTATTAGAAAGATTCTTTTACAAAGTTAGGGCCTCTATTTTTGAAAACTATAGAAAATACCATTTTAGTCATCCCTTATGGGGCTCCACACAATGTCCTTTTGCACAACCCTACTACTAGATAAGTTGTTTACTCCATTAAAGCGTGTAACATTCCGTGCAGAAATGATCTGGCCTACATCGCTATGAAACGCCAAACTACATATAGGGCCGGTCAGATAGACAACATATTTTTCTTTATTGGGAAGATCGATTTTTTATTCTTCCTCCGCCAAGTGAGACTAAGGAGACCTGGCCCAAGGTTGGGCCAGGCAATATTTCTACACGGAATTGTCACAATGGAGAATTTATTTCTCATAAACTAGAAAATGCCTATGTTCTTCCTTCGACGCAAAAAAGGCAAAAGTTATATTGTAAAGCAGACGCGCTTCTAAACACATCCATTTACACTTCCTTCTGCGACTTATGTGTGATCGCGGCTTCGGTTGCGCGCGGCGTCGTGCAGTGGACAGACTTTCAAGTCTGGTTGCTTATTGTTAGCCGAGAAGATCGGGCGCAGTAGAGGGAGGCGGTGGAAGCAGCATTGTTTGCTCCTCGTTCCGTTTAAAGCCACCCGCTGTGCAAGTTATTTGCAACGATCAACCTTCCTGATTTTTACTCTAATTTGTAGCGACAGGGATGAAGCACGCGAACTGCATTCCGCCACATTCAGAACATTTGAGAGCAGTTTAGAGCACGGACACGCGGTCGAGAGCGTCATTTTGGAAATATACCTCGGGGGCTGCACAATGGACCGTATGATTTCGGTAGCGGTGTTTTTTATCAACACAGCCAGCCTGCCAGGGTTAGCTCTGATCGATAGCTAAACTTAGCTGAGTAAGCCTCCATTTAATTAATTCTTTAATTACTTTCTGGAACGATCGACGGTTTCTAGATCGGCTGATACCGAAGCTATAGTACACGTAAGCTAGCGTACGGTAGCCGTTGATTAGAACTTCCCCCTCCTCTATAACATTTGCCTCCTCAATAAGCACATGATACCATCCTTCACCTTATGATACTTCCCCTCCACTTTATACCTGTTTCAATGGTCAATCTTTCTTCAATTATAATGCCTGGCACCAATAAAGTGGCAGAGACCTTCGGCCCCTTTGGCAATATAATTCAGATCCATATCTATGGAACACTTTCAGTTAGAAATATCAAAGATTTCTTTTGCGATTTTATTTTTCCTTTTTGATGGGAAAAGGTCTTTTGCGCACGATGAACTAATGTGCTGTGGTGTCCCGAAAAAATCAAGTTTCGAATTTTCAGTTACCTCAGAATGAGAACTATAAATTTCTGTACTGTTAGAGAATAATTGGAAACTCAGTCATTTTCAATATAGGTGTTGGAAGTTTTTTTCCATTCACATACATTACATTTAGTATTTAACATAATTTTCATGTATATGTGCATGCAATTCTATACACTCAGAAAAAAGATTCTTTGATCGTGCGAAACCGACAACGGAAGTCGACAACTTCAAAATACTAAAAAATGAATACAATACGATTGAAAATTGAAGATGCATTTTTTAATTTTCTGAAAAAATTTTTCAAACATTGATTTTAAATTACATTTTAAACTCAATTTAATGTTAAACTTGAAATAAAAAGAACAAATTGAAGCTATAAACAAATAAATATGTAAAGTAGAAATTATGCCAAAAATTTCATTTTTTTATTTACTTCATTTAAAATTTAAATTGACAAAAGGCTAATTGAAATTATTTGTATAGTCAATTAAAGTTGGAAATTATAGTTTTGAAATAAATAAAATGCATATTGTACGTTCAAACTATACAACCATGCATTCAATAATTCTGACTAATTTCCTAATTTATTCTTATTATAAAATCGGGAATGTTTTAATTTTTGTAAATAAACAATTTTTACAATATAAATTAATTCAATCTTTAATTATAATAATTATAAATATTTTTAAAAATTGTGTTACAATAATAATAGTTTACTATACTACTATTATCAAAAAATGTGCTTATTACTTATATATCATGTATATAATGACCCTCACAAAGTGCGACACACATGCGCCGCACATCGTGCCTATCACAAGGTGCGTCGCATATGCCTCCCACCCAGCACGCACCGCGTGCCCCGCATGCCGTGCGAGTAACGTGCCCCGCACGTTTGCTATCTGGGACGTTTGCTTGGATTGTTACTTTTGATTGAGAGATAGGTAAACAGTGTATAGAATTTTGTTTTGAGAGTATAAAATAAGATTTAAAATGATCACTTAGCGAACTTGCATTGCTGATACAAAAATCGCGATCGGGTTTTTGCTATTCGATTCTCAAACTGGATAGTTCAAAGTTTTGAAAAACATTTTTCTACATTTCAGAATCAAAAATGACAGAGGGTGGGGGAGCACTTTTTTTATTCAAATTTTGTAAAAAAAATATGTAGAGTTCAATTTCACTGACATATCCAACAGATTGTGCATCTTCTGGAAAAAATATGTTTAAGATTTTAACACAATTTTTCAATTTGTTTACGGCAAATCTTTATAAACAGTAATTTTTATCCCATACTTACAGCTGTCAAGAAAATCTAAAAAAATTGTCTACAACCATTCAGGAAGATTATTATTATAATCATTATACGATTAGGCCATTTCCCTTTCGGGGTAGGCGTGACTTTCTCGGTGAGGAAAGGAGTAGTGTGAGGTAGGGGGTATAGATTTTTTTAATTGATCTAGAATTCACGTGTTATTTATTTAAATGAAACGCTCGTTTCGCAACACTGCTCCGACCCAGGTTGCTGATCAATCTCTCTAGCGATCACCCCAAGTGAAGAGCTGCACAAAATTTGTACGTGTGGTTCTCTACTTGGGCCCATTAGTATCCAAGGTCTTTGTTTCAGGCGTCATTCACTCTATTGTCACTCTGTTCACAAACTATTTGCCGCCACACTTTTCTGCCCTGGCATACTACTCTAGCTTCCTTCACGTCCATGCATTTTTTCATGCAAGCTCTCGTGTTTCTATGTCTTCTTATGTCTTTGCGGATTAATTTTTCATTCACAGATTCTAACCATTCTTTCGGCAGTCTAGCTCTAGGCATTTTGCCATTTACTTTACCTTTATACACTTGTTTAGTCAGTCGTTCATCTTTCATTCATTCAACATGTCCGACCCATGGTAACTGATTTCTTTCCCATATGTCAACTAGTGTGTCTCCTGTACCACATGCTTTGAGGATTATCTCGTCTTGGACTTTGTCTATCAGTGTTTTCCCGCATATTGTGGGCAAAGGCTTCATGCCAATCGCGTTAATTGTACTCTTGTCCTTTTCTTGACAGGTCCATGTCTCGCTACCGTATAGTACATTTCGCATAAATATAGAATCATGTATGGCCATTTTAGCTTTTTTTGATATGTTTTTATTTCTGAGATTGGACCCTGCTCTACCGATAACCTTCTTACCCTCGTTTATGCGCCTATCTAACTCCCCATCTATTTTTCCGTCGCTAGTGAATAGGCTACTCAGATATACGTACTTGTCAACTTGTTCTATTCTCTCATAATTTGGACAATGTTGCACATTGTTTTCTCACTTTTTCCTTCAAACACCATGATTTTTGTTTTATTGACGTTAATTTTGAGAGAGGGCCATTCTTAAGCATTTATCCATAAATATGATAAATAGCCATGATAACATAACGCATTCTTGTTTCACACCTTGCATAATATCGAACCAGTCACTCAGTCTTCCATTAACCCTTACACTCGCTTTACTACCTGTATATATTGTTTTTATTGCTTGTAGGAGCCATCCCTTGACTCCGTACTCTTTAAGGACTTCCCAAAGTTTACTTCTATTTATCTTGCCAAATGCTTTTTCTAGGTCAACAAATGCACAGAAAACCTTCATTTCACCACGCATCACCAGACTTTCTTCCTACCACTGCCGTACCACATACTTCAATCTCAGTTTCAACAATGATATCCCGTAACAAAGTCCACGCGCCCTCTATATCTTTATTGCTTCTAAGCGCCTCCCAAGTTGCCTCATCTATGCGTTCGTTTATCTCATTCTGAAAATCTATTCGAACTCCCGGTTTCTGTGAATTTTTAATCTTGATTCCCGTTTGTTTCGTTTTTTTGTTCTCTTTCCTCTCCATCCCCGCCCTAAGTTTATTTTGGAGACTAGAAGGTAATGATCAGTTTTGCATTCGGAACCCCTCATGACTCTTGTATCTTTTACCAGTTCTTTTAATTTTAGTTGTTATTTTTCATAAAATCCTACGCGCAATATATTTATTGAAAAAAATATTATATAAACAAATTTAATTAACAATATCACACAACCTCGCTGGTAGCTGTGTGTACGGAAAAATGTTTTGGTTAGAATGATTTGTTATAAACAATGTGTAAAATTTTGTTGATATTTTAAACATACTTTTTCCTGAAGATACACGATCTGTTAGATATATCAGTGAAATTGTACTCGACAGATTTTTTTTACATAACATGAATACTTAAACAAAAAAGCGCTCCCCCATCCCTCTGTTATTTTTGGATTCTGAAATCCAAACAAAAAAATTTATTACTTTTAACTATACAATTTGAAAATACAATATCAAAAACCCGATCGTGACAATTTCAATTAACAAAGTCATATCTCGTGAATCATTTGTCGTAGGATACTCGCTAAGAACATATTTTAAAACTTATTATATCCCCTAAGAACAAAGTCTTATACACTTTTTAACTATCTCTTAATCAAAAGTAACAACCCAAGCAAACGTATTGAGAAAATGTTGCGCTTTCACGTTCTTTGTTAATAACAAATCGGCCTCGAAATTTGTAGAGCTTCAAAAGAACATCCATCCAAACATTTTGAGATGAAGATCTCAGTGTCTCTAATTTGTTCAAGCAGACATCCTAATTAGACTGTACTAGAAGTCGAAATCACATATTGTGTATGCCTTTCTGCGTCAATAACAAAGAACATGGAAAATTAGACCTTTCCTCTTAAGCGCAATAAGGTATACAATAATTCGACTATTTATAATTATTACATAAATATGTGTTAGCGACAAAGTCCGAAACCGCCTGAGATTTCGAGCTTTATTGCCTGACATGTGAAGTACTTGGATTTTATTTTTATAATAACAGGTATAGTTTATTTTTGTTAAAAGATTTTACTAATTTCCAGTAAAGCAAAGATAATTGTTATTTGTATTTGATTGAAAGTTTATACCTACATCGTAGCCAGTTAGCGTAATTAGAAATTTCAAGAAATATCTAGACATTTCATTAACAGCCGGCGGATTGTATAATAATCGAAAGTTGCACTATCAGTCTATCTATTTTAGCACATTCATGAAACGACTAACGTTCTGTCGTTTAATAACTTTCAATAAATATAATTTTTAGTAATCATCACTTAACCCTAGGTTTTGATTGTTTTTAAAATATTAATTCTGTTTAAAATCAAGGTAGCATTATCAGGCAGCAAGCATAGATACTTTGTGAAAAATACATTTCCTTGACAACCTAAAACTTTAACTTCTTAGTTAGATAATCCAGTCATAATTATTGCCAAAAAGTTGCGACAAAATTTGACCGAACCAAAATTGTTTATTGTTTCAAATAAATTTTAATTTACACGCCAGAATGTTCTAGTTTTAATGCAAAAAAAAACAACATTTTTAGTCACTAAATCATTTTCGCTTAAAATAAATTGTCCTATACACTTTAAACATAAATAAATTAAAATTTCACGTTTTAAGAGCTACGTTAATAAGACTACTTGTAACGCATCTCGTATTTAAAGGGTTGCAGTACAGAACTAGATAACCAACATTTTTATCGAAAATAATTTTTATTGAATAAAAAATTCTTGAAGAATCAAATACACATTGTGGCAAAAGGATTTTTAAAAAATATAATTTTTTGATATAATAATTTTAAACAAAGTTTATATAAAATATTAGTAACAATTTAGTTACAATTTGAAGGTAGTAATAATTTTTTTCAACCTTTCAGCATTTATATTTCTTGAACAATAAGGAGAATATATTATATTAATAAAAAATTATCATTTGCATTATAATTGCCTTTTCAATTCAGCCTTGTAGTCGTATTTTGACGTATTTTGGTTCTTGCGAAACCCGAAGTCGTTTGAAGCACCTTAAGGATGCTGAGAACTTTATAGCCTCCAACGATGAGTTTTATGAATTGCTTCCTACAAAAGGTTACTACAGCAAATTATTCCTAGAAAAAGAGCCTCCGCACTAGGTAAAATATAAAAATTTTCAGGTGTTACAAATATATTATTTGGGAAAACCTTGGAGAACGAAAAAATGATCAGTTTGCATTACGTTGATGAGATTGAAAGGCGCCTTTTCTTAAGATAGATGTTTAAACGATTTTAACTGTATTGGAGAACTTCAATACACTCTGATAAAGAAATTCTGGTAACGAATAGAGCTATGTGTTCTGCGTATTCCAGAATTTTACATAAACTGTGCAATGTTCTGAGTAACCCTAAGTTATAAATTGTATATAAAGTTGAACTTGAAATACAACCTTGCGGTTATCCCTCTTTAAAGGTAGAGGGTCCTCTGTTATCGCGATATACTTTAAAGAATACTTGTGTGTTAGATGCAAGATTATAAACGAATTTACAAATTTTGTTGGAAATACCTAAATTAATCATATATGCAACCGAAATTTCTGGAATGACATAATTAAAAGCGCCTATAATATCAGAGAAAATACAAGCTGAATAGGCATCCATTGCCATAGCTTGTGTAGTTCTGTGGATAATATCGGTAGCCTGTCGGCACTAGAGCGGCCTTTTCTAAATCCAAATTGTGAACGCAGAAGAAATTTATTATATTCTAATCAATTATTTATTCTCATAATAATTTTTTCTAATAATTTGAGAAAGCATGAGGCTAGAGATACAGGTCTAAATTTGCCACTTTGTTTAGGCAACAAGCAGGTAAAGACCCTCGTCTAAGATGTGGTTGTAAATTAGTAATATGCGTTCTAGTGTGGAGGCTGCCAGATTTTAAAGAACCTCAAAGCTAATCTTGTCGAGACCTAGGAAAGATTCAAATTTATAATTTAGTAAGGCCCAGATTAGTTCCTCTATCTTAAAAGGACTGTCAAAAATTGAATTATATAATTTATTTCACGTTTCAGAGTTATTCGCTGGAATTCCTTGAATAGCGTTAAATTTGTGCATGAAATGTAGAAGTTCCAGTAAATTGGTATTAATTTTTTTAGCATTATCAATGAGTTCTTGAATATGAGTTTGCATTTGAGCAGGGACCTCTGAATTAACAGGACTCGTAATAGGGGAAGGGGGTTATAGTTTCCTATGTTTAAAACCCTTGCTTTTAGACCATAAGTTAGTCAAAGGAGTGTCAAACGATAGGAATTCACAAAGAGATTAAAATCCATTAACCTTTGCAAATTTAAAGGCTTTTGTTGCATAAGTTTGGCTAATCGTAAAGGTGTGATCCTATCACATTCTTTATTCCACCACGCGGGAGGAGATGGATAATACCTCTTTCTGAACGGCTTTTCGTCAATATTAGGTCCCCAGTTGTGAAGAGCATTATCAATTTCTTTATAAAGATTGTAATAAGCATGCTAAGGTCAATGGCCGATTTGACTTGATTTGGCCCTGTGCGAAAGGCGGCGCTCCCTGTATAAGAAACGTATAGTAATATTGGTTTACCATATCATAGATTTTAGCCTATTGGCAATATGCGATCACAGCCACATACCGTTTAATGACAGTTAAAGTAACCTCCTATGAATAGGTTTTGAAAATTAATAGTGGAATCAAGAAAGTCAAACCAGTCAAAGTCCTGGGCTCCAGCCCGAGGATTTCTGTAGATGCTAGCAATTACAGGACTGGCGATACCTTGTCGCCCGCAGTGGCTGGGTCCCCGGCCTCGCCCCTGGGTACCCAATCCGCCACTGCCCCTGAGTCAAAAAAATCGTTTTTACGTCGGTGTCTGTCTGTCATTGTTGTTGTCGTCGTTGTCGTCTGTATATCGGATAACTTTGAAAGATTGCTCGGATTGCATTGTGCTTTGGCACACTTTTTATGGGAGTAAAAATAAAGGACGAGTTCGTTAGCCAGATATTTTCAATGGAAGATATTTAGCTCGTTCTTTGATTTCCAGTTGTTGTCCTCCAAGTTTCAATGTACTCGTGGTTCCCCACTTGTACCTTCTGGTGAAAACAAACGTGTCTGTCTTACTCGGATTAACCGATAATCCAGTTTTCTTGCACCATGAATCCACTATCATCAGTGCTTGCTGCATTACTCCGAAGAGCGCATCCAGATGCTGGCCACGCACGATAACCAGTATATCGTCCGCATAGCCTATTACGTGGTGGCCCTGACTCGAGAGTAGATGAAGCAGTTTATCCACTACTAGGCACCACAGCAAGGGTGACAAAACTCTTCTATGCGGACATCCCGAGTCAATGGTCCCACATAGAGTGGCATCATCCTCAGTCGTAGTTAGATTCATGTTGGCCAAAATGTGCCACGTCCACTCCACGACTGCAATAGGCACACCATGTGTAATCATGGCCGCCCTGATCACCTCTCCAGAGGTGTTATTGAAGGCTCCTTCGATGTCCTTAAAGGTTCCAATCGCGAGGTCTTTCTCCTTCAGTTGACCTTCAGTTAGGTTTACTGCTCCGCTTAGGGCCGTCTCCGTCGAGTGACCAGCCCTGTAGGCGTGTTGCTCCTTGTGGAGTGACCTACTTGACAAGACCTTATCGCGGATATATCTTTCCACAAGTCTTCCCACTGTTTTTAGTACGAAAGATGTTAGGCTGATGGGCCGAAAATCCTTGGGTGAGGTATGACCGGTCTTACCTACTTTCGGAATAAATACCACTCTCGTACCCCTCCATGCCGTCGGGACATATCCCAACGTGAGACTAGCCCTAGCAAGTCTCACTAGCGGTCCTATGATGATCTCTTCAGCCCTCTGTAAGAGGACTGGATATATGCCATCTGGGCCAGGAGACTTGTATGGACTGAGAGACTTCAGAGCCCACCGGACCCTGGCGACTTTGTTTGCCTCTGAGGTGTCGTCCCCTTTTCTCCAAACCTTGAAAAGCCCAGGAAATGTGCCTTGATCAGGTTAGTCAAGGTATCCCCGTCAAACTCTGAGTACTCCCCGCCAGGCAGTTTCAGAGTGCCGTGAATAGCCTATCTAGTCTAGCCGCCTCAGCTCCCTTCTCGACGTCTGTGCAAAAGTTGGTTCAGCTCTCTTGCTTTGCCTTACGTATTGCATCCCTGTATTCGTCCCTCATAGTTGTGAATGACGTTCATAGTTTCTTTGTTTTGCCAGTACTAGCACGTCTGAAACTCTCTCTGGTTTCCCTGCGAAGCTCTTCGAGTTTCCCATTCCTCCAGTGTGTCTCCCCAGCTTTTCGGACTCTTGTAGGTCGACAATTACTTTCATAAGTAGCTTTGATGGCTTCCGTGAAAATTTTGGCTGCCATCTCCAGGGTATCCACGTCTCGAATCGACCTGGGAACCACTGACAGTACACATCTTAGTTCCGTGGAAAACTGATCCCAGTCCGTTCTTCTTGGATTTCTAACCCATTTAGGGCCAGCGGGTACAACGGATAACAACACGAACTCTATCTGTGAGTGATCTGAGAGAGTGGGTTCATCTCAAACTCTCCAATTCTTGATATTATCCCTAAAACTACTGGTACAGAATGTGATGTCAATGACTTCCTCCCTGACCGAGTTACGGAACGTCGGGGTGTTCCTCGTATTAAGAATATCTAAATCAGTGGTGATTAGGGAACGTCCATATATTACGTAAGACGTTTTTCTTTTGTTTATATCGTTGTGTCCTTTTCAACTTCACAGCAATTTCATTCTCGTCTTTATTTAAACAAAAGAAAAACGTCTTACGTAATATATGGACGATCCCTTAGGTATTCCAGTAGGTCTTACCTCTTGAGTTGATGTCCGTGCTGCCCCACAAAGTATGGTGGGAATTAGCATCGTATCCCAGCAGAAGAGGAATACCCCTGACCTTGCAATATTCCACCAGTGTACTTACCTCCACTGGTGGGTTGGTATCGCTGTCATAAGGAAAATAAGCCGATCCCAGAACTAGCCTTACTATTCCTTTGAGATTCATGGCTATCACCATCAGGTCTCTTGAACATAGATTAAGCAGCGGGACAGCGTTAACTCCCTTCGCCAGTATGCAGGCCTTTGGTTTGGCCGCCTTTGGGTCCCTGTAACAAAAAAGACCAGCCCCCCTAATCCCCTTATGGTTTCTCGAACTAACCATGGTTCTTGGATTAGTGAGATACCTGTGTGCCTCGCAGCCATGCACCTCTGCAAAACTGCAGAGGCTCTTTTGATGTGATGCAAGTTTATCTGGGTAATGGTTAGACCAGAAGCAGTCATTTAGGTCTGCTCCCGCTCTTCCGGTGTCTCAGGAGGCTCCTCCTGTGCCTGTAAGGCAACCCTAAAGCTGACCTGTCCAAAGTGATAGAAGGGCCTGTTGTTGAGGGCCGCAAGAGCCCTCGTCTGGGACTCAGGAATCTTCACAACTAGGAGATGCCTGGTGCCTCCTACTGTGCCCTCTTCCTGAGGCCTATCGTGCCTGACGATTCGCCAGGACGCTGTCTTAAGCGAGGGGTTGAATTTCTCCAACCGACGGAGCACCTCAGACGGGTCTTCCAGTTCACCCAGGAACCACACCGTAGCCCTCGCCATCTTCTGGAGCAAGTCAACCCCACCCACCTTAAGAGATGCACCTTACCACGACTCTGTCTCGACCACTGCTTTGAGTAGCCACGCTTTAGCCGCTAGGTCGGCTGCCACAAATACGAACACCCCTCCCCTGCAGAAGGAGGTCCGGGGGTTAGTGCTCTGAGCGGCCGTCAGTCCAGCTCCCGACGACTCTCTGTTCGTCAGCTGCTCGGCCGCCTTGTGCCTCTTCAAAGTGTTAGCCATCCCCGGTGGGGTGTCCTCTGAGCCCCTACCTCTCTTCTGGGCCTCAGTGCTGGATGTCGCCTCTGTAGCTGCCGACGTTCCAGCTTCCGCAGCTACTCTGCTAGCCTGCTTCGCTTGCCTCCTCAGTCTCCTTTTCAGGGAACCGTTGATACATCTCCTCTTTTTGTGGGACTGCTTGGCCTCTCCCAATACCATAGCCTCGCTTAGGGGGGCTATCGATCCCTCAGCTCCCGAGGGAGCTGGGGGCACAGCCGGCACCTGAATTTGGCTTGCTGGAGAGACAGATTGGGAGGAAAGGGTTATGTTAGACCCGTTAAGGCCCAACCCTTCTGCCCCTCCGACACCTCCCTTCCTCCTCCTTTTTAATTTTTAGTGTTTTGCGTGTTCATCTTGATCCCACGAGAAGCTAGAGAAATAAAAGGTCCGCCCCTGCAGAATTAGGAACGTTGGTATGGTTGTAATCCTCAGCGATTAGTTAAGATTTGTTAACGATTCAAGCATGCCAATATTCGTATAAGCGGCAATAAATGGTCTTATGTGTAATTTTGTAATAAATAAAGTGTAATAATAAAATATGGAAATATAAAAAATAATTTTTTTCTTTGTTAAATTGCTCCAAAAGATTTTGCATCCGCTTCAATGTACATTTTCCGGAACTCCAAGGAAGACTTTGTAACCTACGCTATACATCTAGTAAAAATAATTTATCGCATCGTATGACCAGATTTTTCTAACTTCCATTAAACTGTCTTCCATATTCGCTACTCTTGCATTAGTTCCGTAGTAGTATAGTAGTATACCATTAAGCCATTTCCCTTTCAGGGTAGCCGTGACACTACCCGATTTGGGTAGTGTTTCTAGGTGGATAGTTTCTTGTAGTAAATAACTACAAGTTGGGCTCACCACACCCACGATATGCCAACAGCACGCAGTATTCTCGAATGGTCACCCATCCAAGTACTAAAAAATAAATAAATTTAATTTAAATACATAAATTTAAAAAAAAAATGAATAAATAAATAAATTTATACATTTAAAATTTAAATTTTTTAAACAAATTTCTTTCTTTCGTAGTAGTAGTAGTAGTATACCATTAAGCCATTTCCCTTTCGGGGTAGGCGTGACACTACCCGATTCGGGTAGTGTTTCTAGGTTGATAACTTGTAGTAAATAACTACAAGTGTGGGCTCACCACACCCACGATGTGCCAACAGCACTCAGTTTTCTCGAATGGTCACCCATCCAAGTGCTAACCGCGCCCAATGCTGCTTAACTTCAGTGATCTGACGAGAACTGGTTTTTTCAGCGTGGTATGGCTGTTGGCTGTTGGTAAATTTCTTAAAACTTATTTTGTCCGTGTAGCTAAATTATATGAGCATTTATTTTATTGTGCATTGAATTAAGGTAAATTAAAAATTGAAATCAGTATTTATTACAATAAAAATCATATTTAATAACAGAAAGCCATTTAATATCACAGGTAGTTATTTCAATCACAAATTTTGATCTCAATTTCAACACTATTAATTTAATCCGTTATCTCTATTCTAGGCTCTTGCCATGTCCGAATTGTTGTAGAACACCCAGCGTAAGACGGTTGGTCCTAAGGGGGACAAACTTTTCGAAAAGCTCGGCTGACCTTACGAACAGATGACAACGGGCCGATTGTGGCTGTGTAATTTCCCAGAATAAGTTATCAAGGTTGGGTCGACTTTAACAGCCAAAGGTCGGCAGCCAGAGTTGTGTCACCTTTTATATTTATTAGAAACTTGTGTTGATCCGACCGGAACAGCCACCTTTGGCTATCAGAGGCTGATCTAATATTGGCCCAACTTTGGACCAAAAATGGCCCAACCATATGTTGAATTATGGGACATCTTTCTTAGACAAGTAACGCCGAATACTGGGCCAAATGCGGATTGATTCGGCGATAATTAACCCAACCTTGGTTGCGTATGTTGGGCCAATATTTGGCATTCGCAGTTGGCCCAGTGATATAATTTCATTATATCGACCGACCTTTGGAGAAGTTGGCCCGCCTTTGGGTCGATGAAAAATTCTCACGTGGGTTGTGCAAAGGAAGAAATTTTCACTTCATTATTTCTTTATAATGTAGACTTGCCATATTTTCTTTTATGTTTATATGTATACTGTACGTCAGAATGTCTGATAATTAATAAAGACTTAATTCATGAAAATCATATGATAGCTCTCTCATACTGCATATCAGACGTGCTGGTTTGTCATATTCTTTTAAAAATTGTCCACAAATTGCATTTCGAGAAGACTGGCATCATGTAGTAATTATAGCTTGAATTGATAACAGTACGCAAATTCTCATGAAGCAGAATAATCGAAGTTGAATTTAATTAGAATGGAAACATGTTTATAAGTAACTATACGACGAAATAAGTACAGTGTGGCGGGTACGTTAATAAGGGTTTAACTACCTCAGATAATCAGCTGCTGATGGAATCTGAAATATTTAAATATATTATTTTCTATTTTTCTGTATGTCTTTGATATATTAGGTGGAGTCTACAATGTCGGCGCTGACAAATAACGGTCTTACCGGCGCCGGCAAGGAAGCTGTTTGATGTCTGTTTTTCACGCAAAAGCAAAATACGAAATTAAAGCGAATAAATTCCTACTAAATTTGAATTTTTTTCTTTCATTTATCGGGATGAAAAAATTGTTTTTCAACGAGAATAAAAAAGGTTTGATCCAAAAAAATAATCCTATTCCGAGATAATTAAAATTGAAGATCGCGGTATCACGAAAAAAAGCAAGTATATATTTTTTTCATTGCATGTTGATAATTTAAAAAATATATCAATACCAAACGGTTGAAAAAATTAAAACTCCGTTAAAATTGGAACCTAAATTTTGTTGAATTTTGTTTCAAAGTTATTGCATCAATGAATGAGATTTCTAAAAATCCTTTCACCAAAGTTTGTACTATATTGTGATTTTGTAAAAAATTATAATAATACCAGAAAATTCAGCGCATTTTAAATTTCAGAATAAAATGTTTTTCAAAAAAATGTGTCAAACTGAAATTTTTCAAACAAAAAAATTAAAGAAAAATATTTTCATCAAATGTACGTCGCCATATATAATTTAACTCTAAGAATTCTTTAGCTACAATCTTTTTTCACGTTTTTCAATAATATTTTTCACTATACAGTGTAATTAATATTTTCTTCTTATCTACATCGAAAAAATCTTCAAAGAATATACGAATAATTATTTAACTACAAAGATTTTAATAATTTTGTAGTTTTACTACAGTGTAAATTGAGAACATTGTTACTTTCACATAAGTTTTTATATAATTTTATTAACTATAATAAAATTTGGTATAATTTTCCAACAGCGATATTAATCAAAGAGTAACTCTTTAAATTGTACATTGCGTACCTACAAGAAATAATGCAATTTTTGCAGACATAATCAAATTTACTGATGAAGCTCACCATTGTGTGCCGAAACGTTCTGAACAACTTAATTAGTTTTAATTTATCTGACCCTGAAGACAAAAACGAACATCAAAATTCTCAAAGAAATTCACAATTAATATATAATATTTGTATACAATATATAGACAAGCAAACCTTTGCTTTTTGGTTGAAAAGATGCCAGTTTCCGACGAAAAACACTGATAAAACCTGAATTTGTTCAAAATTGTGAGTTTAATTTTCAATTCAAATGATTTTTATTTAAAATAACCGATGTCTGGTATAAACCCAAAGTTTCGGGGTCGTGCACATAATACGTAACGTGTTTTTCTTTTGTTTATATCGTTTTATTCCTTTTGGCTTCATGGAAATTTTATTCTCGTCTTTATTTAAACAAAAGAAAAACACGTTACGTATTATGTGCACGATCCCTCAATAAAAATCTGAAAAATGTTATGATTTTATTTATGAAAAATACCGATTTTTTACGAAAAAATTGTTCCAAATTGTAAGTCATATTCTTTTAAATTAAATGACTTTTATTTCAAATAACCAATTTCCAATAAAAAGCCTTAACATAACCTTAAGGTAAGTGTGCCAGTTATCGGTAGCTTGAGACGAATTTCAGATTTCAAATGCTCGAAAAACTATAGTAAACATATTTAAAACCTAAGAAATTGGCTTTATCGAATAAATCGGATCTTTAGAAATGTAGTTTACTTATTACTTGCAACATATCCCATTAGAATGAATATTGAAAGAAGCTTGAAGTTATAAATATGAGAATGCACGGGTTATCGGCAAGTCAGAAACCTGGCTGCTTCAGCTATCGGCACTTCAATGTGTGAGTGGTCGGCAATAGCGTTTAAGAATA
>CAKNYM010040462.1:59741-79450 GCA_932195095.1 Andricus curvator
ATTCTGCGAGATTGCTACGAGGTCCTATGGCAGCGTACTATGACATTGAAGCTAAATGAAAGGGTGATCCATATAGATATTAAGCATGTAGCTATTACGTGAAACGAGTGCGAATTGAAGAAAACTTGATGATTGCGTGCGCATTTACCAATGAAAAAGAGGGGATGAACGGTTCTAATGAATGGAGAGACCCACTCGATACGAGGACGGATCGAAGAAGATCACTCTGCATTTGGTACCGATAACGGCAGGTGCTTTCGCTAGGACGGGCTCCTTGCGCTGTAAAACCAGCTCCAAATTCGTGACAGGTCGGAATCTCCGTGCGAAACTTATTCGAAACTTAATGTTTTAGGAATCGTCCAGGAGGATTCAAGTGTTTAAAGTAAAGGATCAACAAGTTAATGGTTAGGAATTTATATAAAAGAAATAATATTAATGAAATTTAATAACCTAAATTATGCAGACCGAAAGGAATTTGATTCTTTTTTAACCCGTTTCAAGTATGGGGACTTAATCATCAATCCCTTGCAACGCTAGCATAATATTAACGTTATTAATTTTCATTAGTGGAATCTAGATAAATGAAGACCAGATAATTTATGACAAATTAATAGAAAATGACTTTTCCTTAACCCATTTCAATATGGGAACTCAAAAGTCTTCTATATGTGTCTCATAAATAATGCTGACTGAATAAGTTAAGTGTAATTAAGATTTGTGAAAATGTGAAATCAATTGAATCTTTAACCCGTTTAAATATGGGGACTTATACAATGAGTTTTCTAACATCACAACCCTAAATAGTACACAATTCCTAACTCGCGAATTAAAATCATAAAAAAGAAAACACTGAAATAATCCTGGACATTCATGACGCTAAATGAAATCAAATTCAGTAAGGTTTGCGAAAATGACTATTGAAAATCCAAACGGTTGATAAAATATTAAATCAAATCAGAGAGAAAGTTTCAGGAATCCCTTTCGCTTTTGTGATCCCACATCCTTTTCTTTTCACAAAGTCAATTTACTTCGAGTTGAAATCCTAATCGTGGTCGCTACCAAAATCTTTTATTTCAGATTTAAGGCTCTATCAGGATTGGTGCCGATTTTTATATTCGGGACCAATTTCCTGAACGGAGAAAATTAAATTGGTCGAAAAATCAACGGCTATAGACATGTCTCTATAACTAAGATTTAGCGATACAGTTAAATTTAGAATCAATCTAGCTCAATTAATAAAAAAGTAAATCCTTGTTAAAGATTAAGGATCTAAAAGTAGAATAATGTTACAACATGCTTTCTGCTTTCATCTCGCAAGTGCCTTGGCATATTTCTTAGCACGCGGGTATGGCTTTAAGGTTGCGAACCAGTGATAGTTTCGCCCCTCCGAGAGCACCGATCACATGGACAATTAATTTAACCGAATACTTTGGCTAAAGTCGTTGCAGCTCCCTGTTTTTTAAGGTCTTGATACCTCTCCTGCTCTTCCTCTTCCTTGGAAGTGATGAGCGTTCGGCAGAGCAGGAACACCGTAAGAGCGACAAAGATAGTAATAAAGCACTCATAGGGCTGCATTATGTCTGTTGAGATAAGAGAGACACCCAGATAGTATGTGTTTTAGGCACTCAGCGTGTGCATGACACACGCTGCACCTATCGCGGAGAACTTATTGACATAAAATGTGGTCACGGTATACTAAGGTGGAAATCACACCATGCGAAATGCGAAAATGAAATCCTCTGAACCTGAATTAAGCCCCGATGATATGGGGAAAGCAAAAGTTTGCTCCTTCGACAAGGATTTTTTCTCTACATTTCGGTGGAATTTTTAGTATACATGTTTTAGTATACATGTAATGGAAGCAAGAATGCACAACATGAAAATTAATTAGTAAACCAGCGTACAGTAAATTTAGTATATGCATATACTGAATTTAGTATGCACGTACATAAAATTTAGTATACGCGTATACTAAATTCAGTATACATGTATACGAAATTTAGTATACGCATATACTAAATTCAGTATACGCGTTCCGTTTGGCGTGGGTTCCGTCTTCATCATCTGTCAGCATGATCAAATGAAAAATGAAATCAAAAAACAAAGTTTTAATTTTCAAATAATTATATCGTTAATCTACATTTACGTTAATAAATTGAACATATCTTTTTAAGAAAAGACTTCGCAGATCCTCGCAGAAAGAAGCCGAACCTTTTAGCATTACAAAGAACTCAAACAAATGCAGCGGCATACGAGCCTGCCACCGGCCATGTTGTCCGACTCGCGTAAATCGAAACTCGTTTGCGCAGCTGAATATAGTAAACACGTATATGAATTTTAGTATACAGAAACTGTAAAATTCATATACGTGAAAGAAACTTACTGTACACTCAATAAATCTAGTATACATATAACTTCATAAAAGAAATTTTGTATACGTAAGTATACTAAAATTACAAAGTGTAATGAATTTAGTAAATTTAGTAGCCCGTGTATACTAAAATTGCAAACACTTCAAACAGTGTTGATGGAGTAATGCACTTTCCTCACATTTGATGTTAAAATTCAGGCCAAAGGTCTCGGCTGACTGCTCCGCGGCTTTGTAAAAGAATGCTCATTTGCCAATCATCTCGTATTTCCTGACCAGATTCAGGAGAGGATCTTTGCCACTTGCAAAGATGTAAGCTGTACTTAGGACAATTTGGTTATAAAGACGATGGAGATTCAGAAGTCCGCCTTGACAGCCTGAGATGTATAATCGCGGAACGGACGAACTGATATACAAACACTTATGCATATGCATGATCTTACGTGTGGCGATATCTAGGGCCAAAGACCAAATCTGTGGAAGAATATGCTTGCATCAGCTTCGGATACACTCCTTCACTGATGGCACGTCCTAATTGCAGCTTCGAGGCACGCCCAGGTATGTATAGTTTAGTGTCAATATGTCTAATAACACTTATATCCACAAGCTCAGGGTCATTGGGAACGCCAATAATCTTTCCTTTCTTTAGATGAATATTGGTACACTTGTCCAATTCAAAGTCCATACCAATTTCTCCTATGTACTCCTTGACGATATTTAAAGTACTCTGAAGTCTGCTTATACCAAAAGCATAGATCTTCAGGTCATCCATATAAAATACATGAGTGACCTTATGCTCGCGATGATAAGTGTCGCCGCAGAAGTATCCAGGAGAATTTCGTAGTGCAAGAGATAAAGGCAGCAGTGTGATGCAAAAACCCAGAGGGCTCATGGTATCGCCTTGAAAGACGCATCTCTGGAAGGTAACGTTGTTCGTTGTCACACGATAATTTCCAGAAGAGATAGTAAATTTAGTTTTTCAAAGAGGCATCAATCTTACTATGCATCATACTATGTGTAGTCTCCACACAGGCTCAATTCTTCGAACAATCCTGTTGTTTAGGACAGCTGTGGAGATCGTATACAGTGTGTTAAAACAAGTTGTTGGCCTTTAATTCTCTGGGTTGGACAAGTTGCCTTTTTTCGGTAGGAGTATTATGCGTCCTAGCACCAGCCGCTGCGAAATGGGCATTTCCGACTTTAAGTATGAGGTGAATGTGCGGGCCAGGTGTTGGTGTGTAGAAGAAAACTTCTTCTACCAGAAGTTCTTGATACCACCTGGTCCTGCAGCGGAAAAGTTCTTCTTACCACTAAGTGCTTTTTTCACCTCTTCGGCAGTGATTGATGAACATTCCTCCTCATATGTTATGAGGTTGTCGAAAAACTCCTTGAAGCGGATGATATTCTTAGTATCTTCTTTCAACTCCAATGTTTTCGTGATCTTGTATACCTCTCTCCAAATAGTCTCTACCTCGTTGGGCTTTGGTGGATTTTTTGACAGAAACAGGTTGATCGCTAAAGAGGCGAGATGGGTCAGCGAGAAACTGCTGATTCTCCCTGATCCATTTATCCCCCTTCTGTATTCTCCTCCTCGCGTCAGATAACACCCGTATTTTGTCAACAATATGCTGCTAGATTGTCAGCAGCTTTGACTTGTTCAGTGTGTGATTGTAGATCCTCAGTTCTTGGACGAACTTTTGAACTCTTTCCGTGAACGATCTATCAGATGTTATGTAGTCAATCACACACTGAATATGGGACGCATTCTGTCTTGCCCATCTAATGTTCTTGTTCAGTTGATGTGAGCGTCTTTTGGTCTTTTGATCCATCGTCGGTTTTAGCCTTCGATTTGGATCGGCCAAAGCTCTCGCAGCACCATAAACAGAACAATTGATGGGCCAGAGGTCGGACTCCTCTGAGGTATCCTCACGAAGGGAGGCATCCATTTTAGCCAGATCTTCGAACTTAGGAGGAACCTGCATGTCAATGTTCCTCCTTGTCCTGAAATCGCGATCACCTTTCAGGAGGTTGGTTTTAATGTCGCTTCCTGATCTGCGTCTGCAGCTTATTCAAGCAGCGGTTGAGGAAGCGCTCCGCGTACATATCCATTTTTCAAGAAGTAGGCATGTTGATTTTGCAATGACTGACTCGAAACGTGCTGAAGCTCTGAGTGTTTCTGACACCACAGTGTGTGCATACGTATCATAAAGCCTCCATGGGCAGGGATAATGCTGGCATCGTAGCAGTCTGGCAAGTCATCCTTGAGTTGATTCGAACACTCAATGTGGTCGTTTCGCTGATACGCAGTCGTGTTTCCATCTAAATTATTTTCCGCACCCCGGACTCTAGGGTGATCGGTACTGTTTGCCGACCCACTGTCGGGTGCTCTGCGCGTTTGATCATTTTGAACCGCATCTAGAATTTCTTGGTGAATTGATGGTGTCATTGTTGTTGCCATGAGCAGCTTGGGAAAGGGTTGATTCGTCCTCATAGAACCCCACATGCAAGGATAAGGCTGCATACTCGAAAGGTCGCCCAGTATCCCAGAGTAACCGTTTAAGATACCTCACCAAGGTGCCATTCAGCTTTCGAGTCGGTTGTTACGGCTCCGCTTGGGGGTTATTCCTTCGGGAGCACCCCTGGACAATTGTCCGCGACTGCTCATTAACCATTGTAACCATATTCATCAGAATCCCTTGGTTTTCGGTTTCGATTCCTTTGGAATCAAACCGAATAGCCTATGAGAAAGCCACCGGACGCGTCCTTGGGTTGCGGATAGAGGGTCCTCAACCAAGGGTTTCTGCTGAATATGTTTACAATAAGTAATAAGCAGTCGCAGACAATTGTCCAGGGTTGGTCCCGAAAGAATTAACCCACAAGCGGAGGCGTAACAACCTTGCCGAAAGCTGAATGGTACCTGGGTGAGGTGTCTCGAACGGTGACTCTGGGATACCGGGCGACCTCTCAGTATGCAGCCTTATCCTTGCATGCAGGGCTCTACAGGGATGGACCAACCCTTTTCCGAGCTACAATGGCGACCTGCTAGAATGCTACGATGCCAGTATGGCCCCTGAACGAGAAGGTTACATGGTACGACTGCATGCTCTGTGGTGCGAGAAACACCCAGAGCTCTCGCACTTTTCGCGTCAACGTCTGCGAAACCATGCCGAACAACTCCGAAAAAGGGGCTATGTAAGCGGAGCGCCTACTCTATCTCAGCCAGAACAAGCCGGCAACAGAAAAAGAGAGGCGACACTGACACCAACCGCGGGCAAGCATCCAATGGAGAAAGAGCCATGCTTTGAGACCGGGAGAAACATCAACATCCAGGTTTCTTTAAAGCCCAAAGATCTGGGCAACTTAGCTGACCCGAAAAGCATAAGGTTACTCATGTATTTTACATGAATGATCTTAAGATTTATGCTGAAAAAAAGCAACTACACCTAGCTCGAGGGATAGTCGAAGAATACACTCAGGAGATTGGAATGGAATTTGTGGTAGAAAAATGCGCCAAGGTTTATTTGAAGCAAGGAAAACTTAATGGCATCCCCAAAGACCCTGAGCTCGCCAACGGAAGCGCTATAGAACACCTTAGCACTGGAGAGACCTATACATACATGGGCGTGCCACAGAGCCGCATTCAGAATGCGACATCTATAAAGGATACTCTCCAAAGCCCAACTCCGGGTGAAATCCCGCGGTTGTCCTTATGACAAACTTTTAATTCTATATATATGGATTGACTACTGGAAAGCTTCCAATTCAACCTTTTATAGACTTATAATCTCTCTGTTGGAAAGCTTGAGGGTTCATCCATACATAGTGAGATGCATAACGAGAATAATGCCCATTTGGAAAACTAGATTGAATATCTCATCTGGAAATTGACGGGTGACAATGAGCAACATCACCTTATAGCCGGGCGTCTTACAAGACGATATTATGAGCTCTCTGCTTTTCTGCATCAAACTTCTGCCTCTATCTCTCGCACTACAAAATCTTCCCGGATACCTCTGCGGCCACACTAATCATTGCGAGCATAATGTGACTCATGTATTTTATATGGATGACCTGAAGATCTATGCTTCTGGTAAAAGGAAACTTCAGAGGGGTTTAAATATCGTCAAGAAGTATACAGCAGAGATTGGTATGGGTTTTGGATTGGACAACTGTGCCAAGATTCATCTGAAAAAAGGAAAGATTATTGGAGTTCCCAATGACCCTGAGCTTCTGGATATAAGTGTTATTCAGGACAAGGTCAAGGCGGACGCGTACTTCTGAATCTCTAATGTCTTCATAACCGAATTGTTTTAAGTACAGCCTACATCGTTGCAAATGGCAGAGATCCTTTCCTAAAAATGCTCATGAAACACGAGATGATTGGCAAAGGAGCGTTCCTTTACAAAGCCCGGGAGCAGGCGGCTGAGATCCTTGGCCTGAATTTAAGCATCAGAAGTGAGGAAAGTGCATTACTCCATCTAGATGCTTCACTTCTAAAAGCCGAAGTAAAGAAAGCAGAGAAAAAAAATTCCGCCAATAGCTACTCGACAAGAAAATATACGGAAACTTTCACAGAAGTGTAGAAAAACATGCACACGCTGAGTACCTAGAACACGTACTGTCTGGGTGTTCCACTCATGCGGCAACGACGTATCTTTACAGACATAATGCGGCCCTAAGAGTTTTTTTTTACCATCTTTGTCGCTCTTATGGTGTTGGCCGCGATCCTGTTCTGCCGAACGCTCCGAGGGAGACAGAGTCGACTGTCCAAAACGAGAAGTGCAAAATTTTCTTATACTACGATTTTCGGACATCAGTCTCCGTTGCACACTCGAGGCCTGACATCATTTTCCAAGACGTCGAGAAACGAACTATATTTGTCATCTAATTCTCGGCTCCGTCCGACTACAATATCACTGCAAGGGAGAAGGAAAAGGACGAGATGTATCAAAACCTTAAAAGGGAGCTGCAACTACTGTACCGAAAATATTCGGTTAAAGTAATTGTTCTCATGATCGGCCAGGTTATCTTGGTTAATTTTTTTCAGTGATTCTGCGAGATTGCTACGAGGTCCTATGGCAGCGTACTATGACATTTATTTGACCTGTAGAGGTCACGTTAACCCTTGACCTGAACATATACCGGAACGTGAAATTTCCCGCTCTTTTTGATTCTGGCACCAAAAATAGGGATTCTCATTCTAAAAAACAAAGCTGACCTCAAAATGACCTTGTAAATGAGGTTCAATGTCAAATCCAAGGTCACCGTTGAATTCCTTGTTGAAAGTTACTTAAGGTATGACCTTGTTTTTTTTTTAACAAACCACAGAGATTTCTAGGGGTTTCCATACTTTTTCACCACCCTGTATAAAATATAATATAATAATCAATTTTCCCTGCCCCAGCCTCTGCCGACTGAGAATAAATAGCCGCTTTAACGACAGTTTCAATGTTCGTTTTAATGAACCTTTCAACGGCCATTTATTTTGAATTGGGACAAGTGTAATTATGAAAAAGTTTCGTAGTTTGTAAAGTGAGGTTGAAATGAGAATTTTGATCATTAGGAGAACATGGAGCAGAATGTCGTCAGGGGCAAAAGGGGAAAATGATTATATCTCCTTTGTGGTGTGACGCCATCTACTGTAAATTGTAGAAACTTCGTTTTAAGTCGTTTCCGAGATTTCCCATGTCAATTTGTTATAATTTTGTTGTTATTTTTCAAGTTATGGGACGCATAGATCGTTTTCGTGTCCAGTTATAATTTTGACTGATTTTAAACTACACTTTAGTAATACAAATGTTTTTTTAATTAAGATTGCTTCAGCACCATTACTTTGTGTACTTAGTAGCCCTTCTTTTGCATCGAGGCGTTCTTGATTGAAAGTATTATTACGATTTTTCGATCGAATAGTGGGTCCAATGAAGTTCGTGCGAAAATTGGGCTCATCAGTGTTGCGCAGGTTTTAACAGTGAGAACGGAGACGAAATTCATGTCTGAGTATTTGGTAAGGCCTCATTTTTGTCATTTGTATATAAAACATGGACAATAAATCGTGTTACAAGTTCTTGTGAGTGTACTACTTATTTGTTTAGTATTTTTCAATTAACTTTGTTCATAATACATTATATTTTTTATTTAAGAAAGCGTCCCGTTTTGCATCTTGCACGGGGCAAAACGGGACATGGCATTTTTCGATGCGAAAAAATTTCTTTTTAGTACATTATTAGTTGTTTAAGGCACCTAAAGTGTTGAATGCGGAAAAAAAGTATTTTAGTATGAGAAAAGAATCCTAGACCAAAATCGTCCCCTTTTGTCCCATGTTCCCCTACTGTGAAATAAATCGATAGAAAGTCTTCAAATATTCGTAGGAATTAACTTGGAGATGCTGAGCGTTTTATCAAGCGCTGCGTTTTATAAACAGGAGAACGAAGTTCCGTCAAGTTCGGAGCAATTCAAAGAATACTGCATGCCCAAGTGTGTATGCCTTAAATAATAAATGTGAAGGTGGACAGTTATAGTAGTAACTGTGTGGTTAAGATAGAGGTTAGTAAATCTTTTGGTGCGCACAGGTACTTTTTTCATTTTCTTACAGAATTGGAGAGTGGTGATCTTTCTGAAAACAAATTGAGAATATATTTCTCTTCCAATATCTTACCTACCTAATATCCTACCGCTTTGTTTCATACAAGGGAGACTGCTACTTGAAAACTTTATTTTCGGTTCACAATTTTTTATTCGAAACCACCATGTTATGAGCCTATAATGTTCCCTGAGAAGTGAGCGTTAGACAGCCCTTTACTGAACGGTGTCAGCTGGCGGCTGATAATTAGTTCCGAACGCTGACTTACTGTAAAATAACTAGTTCCGCAAATGGCCACTGGATAACGCACAGTGTATTTTCTTATTTTATTGTTGACATATATGTATGTATGTATGTGTGTGTGTTAAATATTTTTTGAATATGATTATTAATTTTATAAGTTGTGAAAAAATCTCTCTAGCTCCGCTGGGAGATTTTCTTCACAACTTCTACAAGTAGAATGTCGACGTCATTCAATGTACTTGCAAGCTTAATTTTTAATCATTTCAACATGAGAGTGATTTTATTAATTGATATTATAGTTTTTGACCAGCGAAATATAGTACATAATATGATTTTAATATTTTCTGTCTACATGGTCTAAAATCAATATTTTTTTAATATTGATTATTAATTTTATAAGTTGTGAAAAAAATATTCAAAAAATATTGATTTTAGACCATGTAGACAAAAAACATGAGCATCATATTATTTAAGATGATGAATCTTCAACCAAATAAACTATTTTTCAACAAAGCAGTTCAACCTTCCAGCAAGTAGTTGAATTTTAACCAAAAAAGGTGAAATCTCGACGAAAAATGTAATAGTTAATATTTCAACCAAAAGACTAATATTTAACCTATACATTTAAATCCTCAGCAAAAACAGATTATTAGTTTTGCAGCAAACAGTTGTATTTTACACCAAAAAGATTTAATTTCTAGCAAAAGAGTTGAATTTTCAACCAAAAACAATAATTTTCCACCGAAAAAATGAATTTTCAACAAAATACTTGAATTTAATTTCAAATCAATATCCCTGCATTTACTTGAAATCAGAAAAATGCTGTATTTATTGGTCAGTGTATTATAAAAATGAAGAGAGTAAAAAAAGTGAGGAATCTTTCTTAAAATACATAAAATTACTTTTATTGCCTTATAATACATTCGCGGTAAATCTCAGAGATATCTTTTATCTGAAGTTGGGTAAAACCGTTGCAAACAATTGAAAGCTACAATTATCCGACGACCGATAATTTGTATCGGGAGTCAGATAATTGTAGCTTTCAATTGTTTGCAACGGTTTCATCCAACTTCAGATAAAAGATATCTCTGGGATTTACTATGAATTTATTATAAAATATAAGACAATAAAAGTAATTTCATGTATTTCAAAAAGATACGTCACTTTTTTTACTCTCCTCATTTTTATAATTCAGTGACCAATAGATATAGTATTTTTCTTATTCCAAGTAAATGTAGCAATATTGATTTAAAATTAAATTCATGTTTTTTGTCGCAAATTTACTTTTTCGGTAGAAAATTATTCTTATTGGTTGAAAATTCATCTTTTTTATCGAAAATTCAAGTGATTGGTTGAAAATTCGTATATTTTATTGAAAATTCAACTCTTTTGCTAGGTTTAAAATGGTTTAAAATGCAACTGTTTGCTTCAAAATTGATAATAATATGTTTTCGCTAAGGATTCAACCATATTGTAAAATATTCGTCTTTTGGTTCAAATATTAATCATGAGGCGTTATATTCATTTTGTATATTTCACTTACTATCTCATTACCCCACCACACAGCACGCAAATTTCCGAAGGACTAGTCTCCAAATTTCCCATATAGTACTCACCACAATAAACCCTCCACTCCACATTTCCATTGCGGACTCCCCCCTTCCCAAATTTCTCCAAGTATTAACCGAAGCAGACCCCCCACTCCAAATTTCCCAAGGTACCATCCACAGTGGACCCCATATTTTAAATTTCCCAATCATTTCGCCTAAATAATTTAGTTATATCAAAATTTAAAATTTATTTTCATACATTACTGATATAAAATAATTTTCATTGGAGATTCATGCAAATAGTTAATTTTCATAATGAAAATTTCCCCCCACACACATTCAAATTTTCCAGTCAACACCCCTACCGTAGTAGTGATTTCTGTATATTTTTCGGTTATGTTAACCCTTATTATGGTTATGTTAATGACCCCACACAGATTCAAAGTTCCCAGCCAACACCCCTACGACAGTAGTTATTTCTGTGTATTTTTCGGTTATGTTAACCCTTATTATGGTTATGTTAATGACCCTCTACACCAAATTTCCCAGCGTACAGGCCCCAGCCGTCCCCCACTTTGAATTTCCCAGAGTAGAACTAATCTACTACTCTTCAATCTGGTTTTAATGATTTCATGTATAGCATTATTAATGATTTTATGATAATCAATAGCAAACCCTAATATCATACTTAGCGATGTGGAAACATCAAAATAACCAGTTGTATTGGCTAATAGCTGTTCACTGCTAAATTCAAGCCAAACAGCATTTTAAAAGAATCTACTCCGACCTGACTGCATAGATGCATAATTTTGCATAAGACTCGTGAGACAAACATATTTGTTTTAATTAATTTCTACACCATTAAGCTCATATTGCTTCCTAAAATAAATAATGAATTGCATTTTTAACTAAAACTGTGCTAGTCACGGGTTTTCCATCATCCATGATTAATCTTCCTTCTATATGAAGTGAGCTTTTGCTTGGTAGGAGAAAATAATATTAATTTTGAACAGCAATTTCAATCTCATGGCTGTCATTGAAACTTGATGAACCATAAGGTTGGTGTGCATATACTTCATAATGTGCAATTGACTCATTAGTGATGATTGGAGAATCAATATTTAAAAATTCCGCTTCCATGTAAAATTATGAAATGTGGACATATAAAAACAGAGAAACAAGTACAGAAAACCCTGAATTTACTTAAGCTCTTTTCAAGCTTGGTATGAGCTTGAGACCTGGATTTTTTAGCAGCTGCACGTTTTGACGTTTTAACGCCTTGAGCACTCGTTTTGTGACTGGTAGGTTTGCGGCAAATCCGGCATCATAGTTACTTATTGAGTCCGCAGCGTAATGTTATCTATTGTATTGTCCGTGCATAGTGGAACAAAAAAATGGTCTGTTGACAATATTATGTTCAGGAAGGATTTCTTAACCGATTTGAACGTTTAAAAAAAATTAAAGCTAATAAAATTGCGCATAAATGTGCCATGGCCAATTTTGAAAAAAGTTATTTTTTAATTTTTTATTTTGTTATGTACCCTGCCTATAAGTATATATTAATTAATACAATGTACTAATCAATACAATGTACACCTGTAATTGCGCATGTACTTTCTGGTACTTTATGTAGCCTGTATTACTGATAGAAGGTTCTAGAAGTGCTAATCAATACTGTCATATATAACCCGCCCGTTCGGGTCAGCTAGCCAGTCTCTTCCCGGTCTCTTTATAGTTCTCTCAGTTCTCTCTTAATTCTCTCCCAGTTCTCTGCTAGTCGTCGTCTGAGTCCTTCACTGTAAAGATCTATCCAGATCTTGAATAAAGTTGTAATTACATTTGTATGTATGTATACCATTAAGCCATTTCCCTTTCGGGGTAGGCGTGACACTACCCGATTCGGGTAGTGTTTCTAGGTTGATAACTTGTAGTAAATAACTACAAGTGTGGGCTCACCACACCCACGATGTGCCAACAGCACTCAGTTTTCTCGAATGGTCACCCATCCAAGTGCTAACCGCGCCCAACGCTGCTTAACTTCAGTGATCTGACGAGAACTGGTTTTTTCAGCGTGGTATGGCTGTTGGATTTAATCAGTGTAATCACTTATTTGGCGATCCTACAATGCATAACATTTTCCTGGCGATCCTAACAGGATAGTAGCAAACGACTGGGCTTCTACGGTTACCAATTAAAGTCAAAACTGCACTATCTTCGAGACGAACCATTTTCGAATTTTACGGAATTCAAGGAAAAAAGAAAAACAAAAGATTTCCACGAAAATCCGAAAAAAGGAAGAAATTCTACGGAATTCAAGAAAAAAGGAAGAAAAAGATTTTCACAGAAACCCAGAAGGAAGAATTCTACGGAATTTTTCAAGACTAATACGAGAATTCTACGAAATTCATAAAAAGGACAGGGAGAATTTCTACGGAAATTCAGCAAGATCTGCGGACTTCTTTACGAAGTAGCCCGTCAATCGAGGAAAAGTATTGATGTCACAATTAGTGCAAAATATTGTACTATCCTACGTAAGGCATTAATAACAAAATCCTCAAAAGAAGAAACAAAATCTAAAGAGAAGAAACATATTGGACAAATACAAAAAGAAAAGTATTATTCATTGTTATAACTAGTGCCTAAACCAAGTAGGGTAGTATACCACGTAAAACAATTGAATAAGAAATTCTAAAAAGAAAATTCGAAAATTGAACAAGGCCCGCAATCAGGCGGAAGACGCATTTGCGTAAAAACGCTTAGAAGACCGACAACCAGTTATCAGCAGAGTAGCAGCGAAAGGAGGTAGCAGAGACCAACAGATGGATGTTAGAAATACAAAAGGTTGGAGAGTCTTCGGGTTCTAGGGGTGAAATAGTAACGGACGGTCCCGAGGTTACAAGTGATGAAAGCAAAGATAAGGAGAAAGAGAAAAGAATAACTCGAACTGTAGAGTCGCGAACAGCACGCGCATCACACCGAATCGATGACTCCGCGCCGTTTAACCCTTCAAACGCACCACCCACTGAGCCACCTCATAGCACAGAACGCGAACCCGAACAAAGTCAAGGACGTATTGATTTACTGTCAGCTAAGGAAATAATCAGGACAATAAGGAAAATAAATGTTTACGATGATATAGGAATAGAAGATTTTATCATATCTGTCAAAAGTGAAAGAAAAAATGCAGTCTATTGTTAGATTTGATTATAGCTGAGAAACTAAAGGAAACGCTGAAAACGCATCGAGATACACGAGAATAAATTCTTTCGATAAATTGTTTAATGCATTGCGACAGAATTTGTCGCAGTTAGGTTCCGTTTAAGCATTAAGAAGTAAAATAGAAAACGTAAAACAAGAACAGACTGAATTAGTTCAAAATTTCAATTTGAGATTTCGAAAAGTTGTAAACGTATTAAGATATGCGTTGCAGGAAGAGCATACGAATAGGACAGAGAAAAGTCGCATTAAGCATTGAAGAGGGAGAATCGGAGAATATTCAAAACGATATTTCTTGAATGTGAAAAGGGAAATAGGATTACAGGTTAAAGCCCAAAAGCCCTCTAGTTTGACAGAAGCACAAAATTCGGCGGTAGAGATGGATATGTGGCTGCGAGAAGCACAACCCAGTCGCCCACAACCATTTAGTAAACCCATACCCCAGTTTTCACGAGCACAAATATCATCATCTATTCCAAGGCCCCAAGTAAATACAACACCATTTAAAGCACCAAACCAAAACACTCCATTTGTAAAGTGATTACAAATGAAATGCCATAAATGCGGAAAAATAGGACACTTCGCAGCCCAATGCTACGTTAGGCCCCACAATTTTCAGAATACGCAATACATAAAACGACCACCTCAATGTTAAATCAGGACAACGAGAGGACAGGAACAAGAGGAAAATTATTTAGAAAACCAAGTAATGACACAAAAGGAGATTCAAAAACAGATGGATTACAAAGGGACTGCCGAGTATCAGCAATATCTGGACGGTTGCAATCCGTACAAGGAAGAAGAGCCGACGGGAGAAAATACAGATTATTAGTAGATTCTGGATCTTCACTCAATTGAATGAAAGAATCAGCTCTACCATTAAATCAACCGACTCATCAATTTATAAAAAACTTTGTAATGGGTGCAAAATACCTTAATTACTTAGGAAAGAATCACCTTTTTCACATAATCAATGATCACTTTCCTCTACCAGAAGAAGGTATAATTGATTTACCATTCTTGAATAAATTCAATAGATATTCACTAACTACAAATTATTTAATTTTAGAAAATAAAAAACTACTGTCACATGGTGACGGAGAATACACCTCACAACACTCAAGTTTAGTTGGTCAAATTAAAACAGAAGAAAATAATCAAGACGTTTGGATAGAAAATCAAGAAGGAATATCGGATGGTATCTACCGAATAAAAAATAATAAAATGACTTTACCAATCTTCAATTTTAACATAAAACCCATATAAGCACCAGAAACTATAAATTACGAAAAAATAATGGCTATTGAATCAAGGGATCAGTTTTATAATTCTAAAAAAGAAAACAGAATAGAATCGGCAAGACTAATCGAACTATTAAAAATTTAAAAACTAGATCATATTGAAACATAAATCAGGGAGTTAATAAAAAAAGTAATGGTTAAATACAATGAAATATTTACGATGGACACAGGCCCACTACCATGCACAACGCTAACTGACAACATGATCACCTTAAATTCAGGTAAGGTAATAAACCTTAGATCACACAAATTAGCCGAGAAACATAGAGAATTTGCTTTAGAAGAAACACAAAAACTATTTTGGATAAAGGAATAATACGACACTCACAATCATCATTCAACTCACCATTATGGGTAGTTCCTAAAAAACACCGACCAAGACGCGTACCCTCTCCCAGTGATAGATGACATACTAGATCATTTAGGTAAAGCTAACTTCTTTTCCGCATTTTACATGAGTGCTGGTTTCCATCAGATCCCGATAAAAAAAAATAAAAAAAATATACAGCTTTTTCTACTTCAGACCCAGCCACCTTCCAACGTATAATTGATAATGCGTTTAGAGGACTTGTAGGCAAGATATGCTTTATCTACATTGATGATATAGTGGTATTCGGTAAAACATTAAATGAACATAACAAGAATTTAATTGAAGTTTTCCAAAGAATTAAAAAACTAGGATAACGATTGGAACCATCTAAACTGAATACCTCAGACCGGAATTAGAATATTTAGGTAATTTAATAACAAAAGATGGAGTGAAACCTAACCCAGTAGAAACAGAAGCTGTAAAAAACTTTAAAACTCCAACTACAGTCAAAACAATACAATCATTTTTAGGACGCGTTGAATACTATAGAAAGTTTATAAAAAGCTTCTCAACCATAGCTAAACCTTTGACTAACTTAATACGAAAGGAAGTAATATTCGATTGGACACCCAGATGTCAAGAACGCTTTGACAGATTGAAAAAAGTTTTATGCAATGCACCAGTACTACGATTCCCAAATTTTAAAGAAGAATTTACACTTACAACAGACGCCTTGAATCAAGGATTAGGAGCTGAATTGTCACAGAAAGGACATTCATGTTTATTTATTTCAAGGACATTGAATAAAGCAGAAGAGAATTACAGCACAACTGAAAAAGAATGATTAGCCAGTGTTTGGGCTTGCAAAAGATTACATCAATATCTATTAGGAACCAAGTGTAAAGTACAAACCGATCATAAAGCTTTAGTCTGGTTACACATTCAAAAAGACCCTAGTTCTCGTTTATTAATATGGAGATTAAGACTCGGAGAATATAAGTATGAGATAGTATACATAAAAGGAAAAGAAAACAAAGCAGCTTATTGTCTTTCAAGACTATTCCCACTTCAAGATCTAAAAACAGTTAATGATTCAGATACCACGGTACCATTAGACAGTAGTGATTCTGATACTGAAAGTGATAGTAAAGAACCCGCACTGGAAAAAAACCTGTGATTATTGAACTAAAAGTATTAAGAGATAGAGAAAAAGTAAGAATTAGGGAACCACTAGACGAACTTTTATTATCATCAGAAGAAGAAAAAGAAGACAACTAAGTATATAAAGGATTTTTAGAATGGAAAGAAAACCCAGTAACGAACAATAGAGTTAAAACTAAATCAAACGCTGAAGGAAAACTTTGGAAATTAATAAACAAATAAGACATGCCGGATTATAATGAGGAAAATTGGATACGTTATTCAGGATTATTGATAACAGAATTTAGAGATAAGGGATTGGCAATAGTAAGATTGATTTTCGGTACCCAACCTTTACACCATTGGAAAAGGAACCTCTTTTGGAAATATTAAAATACTTATCTAATTATTACCCCGAGATAGGATTCCATATATGTTTAATAAAACTAGGGAATTTACTAAAGAAGAAAGGAAAACCATCATTAAAGAAGCTTACGCTAACCACCTTGGAGAGAAAAATACAATTCAAAAGGCAAGAGAAATTGGTGAATGGAAGAATATGGATGAAGAAATTGAGAAATACGTAAAAGCATGCCCTTTTTTCCAATTGCAAAAGACAAACAGAGTCACTAATCAAGCACAATCAATCATTCCAGACACACCTACTAACCCTAACGAAAAAATCGCTTTAGACGTTTTTGGTCCCATGCAGGAACAAAACTAGGAAACAAATACATCTTGAGTATTCAAGACAGATTAACAAGGTATACAGTTCTATTACCTATGAAAAACAAAACCGCAGAAACTGAAATTGAAAGTATGATTGATCATTATATATATACATTCGGAGCCCCTAAAACGATACTTACTGATTAAGGCATAAACTTCGTATCGAAATCAAGGCAACAATTTGAAGATGCATTAAATAAGAAGCATATAAAAACAACATCTTTCCATCCACAGGCAAATGGTAACATACAAAGAATGCATTCAACTTTAAAAAATCTCATTAAAATATCAATGAAAGATAATGTTAAACAATGGGATGAAAATTTGAAATTGATTACATTCGTAATTAATACAATGAAAAATACAAGTACAGGCTTCTCACCTTTTGGGATGACATTCGGAAGAGATCCTAATATCCCATCAGCAATTTCCAAGATCACCAACACTTACTTATTCTGATTTAATAAAGAAATGGAAAATCAAACATGACAACATCATTACGAAAGCTAAAGAAATAATTGAAGTTGAACAAGAGAGGACTAAGAAACGTTTAGATGAAAACATACTTAAAAGTCAGTCGGTTTACAAAATAGGGGATCAAGTCAAATGAAAAAGTAATACAAAACAAATTAAATTGGATCCAAGTTGGAAAGGTCTAGGAATTGTTACAGGAATTAGAACGAATAATAATTTAAAAATTAAATTTGAATGCAAAACTCTTCAACTTCATATTGATCAAGTGATGCCATTTTATGTTTTAGGAAAATAATGATTCTGCTACTATGGATCATTAAGTTCATTCTTAATGTCACAATTATTGAAAACGAGGAAGGAACCGTATAAAGAATAATCCCACTTCCAACCAAGTTTGGCAAAATATTCCTTTCTCTAATTCCTGATCATGACTTAATAATTGAATTCCAAGACAGTTACGTATCAACCGTCAAAAATACTATTAACAAATGTAAAAATATAAACAGACATTTAATATATAAAAGGAATTAGCCTAATTTAAGAATTTATGAAACAAATATTTGTGAAACAAGTTTACTGAGAAGGTATGCGAAAACAACATGTTCTCAATCTTCTAATTTGCTCCATGAAGAAACGTACATACCGGTAATAGGAGGATATATTGTAATTGCCACAACCGACATAAACCTAGATTTAGTATGTGAAGAAAAATACAAACCAATTCTAATCCATGTTGCCACATTAATCACCGGCGAAAATTGTGAAATATATAACAACCATGATAAACTTCATTGATCAAAAAACTTAAATATGACTAAATAGATCATTGTCAACGAAACTTACGATATGCAACATAACCTAGGAAACTTAGATAACTTAGATAAGAGATTAATTCAAATGCCAAACAAATTGATATAGATGTCCTTAGGAAAGCACAACTAAGTTTAAACGATATCCAAAGTATCCTTAATAATATGTCCACTAGGGTGGTCCTTATTTACTCTTGCTGATTTTTTTTCGAATTTCTTTGGTGTCAACCCCGTATTTTGTTGGAATGACCAAAGAAATTGTCTCCACCAAGTTTGAGCGAAATCGGTTAATATTAACATGTGGCCCAAAGCACTCAAAGTTTCTCATTCAATTAACATGGGGCAAAGTACCGTAAAATTTCAAATGCAGGTAATTTTTTATATTTCATCGGAATCCCTTGGCTCTGTACAATCATGATCTTTAGACTATGATGAAAAAATATATCTATACGAAAAATCTTTGTTTCCATGATTTACAAAATGGCGGACCCCTAAATTTGAACCAAAATTACCAAAAATTCGAGATGGCGTCTTATGAAATACTCAAAAACTTGTATTTTCTATGCTTTTCGTCCAAAGATCTTCAAATTTTGAAGAAAAATCAATTCTATTATTACAAAGTGTATAGTTGGAAGTAGATCTCGACATTTTCACTAAAGTAAAAATGGCGCCTCATTGCTATTTTCAAAAAGTTACATAATTTTCACAAATTTAAACAAAATATGAAATACATTTCCGGAAAGGTTTAGTGATTCTCAAAACTGAAAATTCTTAGAAAAGAGAATAACTTTTATTTCATATTACAAAATATAATAATATCAACTTGAGAACTTTTCTCTTTTCTAAGAATTTTAGGTTTTGAGAATCACTAAATCCTTTCCGAAAATGTATTTCATATTTTGTTTAAAGGCCGTAGCAGGATAAGCATGGTCTGGCTGCCCTCCGCATGGATTTGCTTCATATTTAGGGGATAAGTTTCTTTCATTATG